>JAQFVV010006738.1:248455-403631 GCA_028023455.1 Epiperipatus broadwayi | reverse complement strand
AGATGAATATGTCTACAGATGATTTTTTTATTCATCATCATCATCATCAACCATTATCAATCCACTGCAGGATGAAGGTCTCTCCAAGTTTAATCCATCTTCTCCGATCTTTAGCTTCTCTTCTCCACATCACCCCTACACATTTTCTTATTTCATCCATCCATTTTACATGTGGTCTCCTTCTGGGTCTTTTACAATCTCTTGGAATCCAGTTTAAAATTTCAATTGTCCATCTATTATCATCTTTTCTAGAAATATGTCCAGCCCAACTCCACTTCAATCTTTTAATTTTTTTCAATGAGGTCAGTAACACCTGTTTGTTCTCTTACCCATACATTGCGTTTTCGATCTCTTCTTGTTACTTCCAACATACATCTCTCCATACTTCTTTGAGTGGTCTGAAGTCTCTGTATTGATCTTCTATTAAGTGTCCAAGTCTCAGATCCATAAGTAAGAACTGGTAAAACACATTTGTTAAAAACCTTTCTTTTCAAACACATAGGCATATTTCCTTTTAATATCAAGTTATTTCTACCAAAAGCACTCCAACCAAGTTTAATTCTATGATTAATTTCCTCTATTATGTTTCCATCTGTATTAATAATCTGACCAAGGTATTTGTAACTCTTAACTTCTTCTAATTCATCATAATCAATCTTTATTTTCATATTTTGAACAAATCGATTAAACATTACTTTAGTCTTTTTAACATTTATCTTTAGTCCTACTTTCATCTGATAACTCCTGCAACATTTCCTGCAGCTCGGAAGCATTATTTGCAAAAACAACTACATCATCTGCGAAATCTAAATGACTTAAATAATCTCCATTTACTTTCACTCCTTTAGTTTCCCATTTTAATCCACAAAATACTTCTTGCAGCACTGCTGTAAAAAGTTTTGGAGATATGGAGTCACCTTGTCTTACACCTTTCTCAATGTTGACTTTCCCAGTATCATTATGTAATCTAATTGTTGCTGTTGCATTTTTATAAATATTCTTTAAAATATGACAATATCCTGGATCTATACCTTGATGATCCAATGCTTTAATCACTGAAGAAATGTTTATAGAATCAAATGCCTTTTCATAATCTACAAATCCAAAACATAATGACAACTCATATTTATTTGTCCTTTCTATAACTTCTCTCAATACTTGAATATGATCTACTGTACTAAAACCACTTTTAAATCCAGCTTGTTCTCTTGGTTGGTGAAAATCTAAGGTTCTCTGTAGACGAGTTGTAATTATCTTGGTAAAAATTTTATATAAAACTGATAAAAGGCTGATAGGTCTGTAATTTCTAATATCTTCTTTATCACCTTTTTTAAATATTAATATTATTACTGCATTCTTCCAATCATCCTGTACATCTTTATCATTTAGACATTTGGTATATAACTTTGCTAATATTTTTTCTGTTTCTTCACCTGCTTCTTTTAATATATCAATTATAATTCCATCATTACCTGGAGCCTTTCCTTTTTCATACATTTAATTGCATTTCTCACTTCTTCATTTAAAATTCTGGGCAATTCGGAAGATGTAATAGATATAGGAGGTACTTGTTCTTTATTACTATATAATTCTTGATAAAATCTTCTACCAATTTCATAATGTCATCCCTCTTTTTAGTAATAATTCCATCTTTTTTTTCCTTATTGCGGATATAAATTTCCTACCAATACCAAAATGTTGTTTTACATTCTTAAGACTTTTATTTTCTTCTACAGCTTTTCTTGCTAGTTCACAGTTATACTTTCTTATATCATTTTCAACTCTTTTCCGCACCATTTTTACAAAATTCGAGATATTCAATTCTTTTTAATGCATCATTCTTGCATGTCTTCATATTCCTTCTTTTCTTCATAAGTTCTCTAGTCTCAGTAGAAATTTTATTAGTCAATTGCTGCTTTTTACTACCAGCTATCTTTGTTGCAGTTTTTAAAAGTGTATCAGTTATTTTCATATTAATTTCATTCAAATCTGAATCATGTTCAAAATCTACTAATACTTGAAACCGATTTGTAAGTTCTAATTTAAATTCATTAGAATGTTTCTGAAGATTAGGAATATCAATTGTAAATATAGTTTTTTCTTAATAATTTTTGTCTCTCTAGTTTTACATTAACATGTATCTTACCCTTACTAATCGATGATCACTTCCTGTGTTAAATTTATTAAGAACATTACAATCTTGAAATATGTATTTCCTGTTAGTCAAAATATAATCCAATTCTGCTGTACCTTCATTTGGATGCTTCCATGTCCATTTCCTTCTAACATTTTTCTCAAAAAAGAATTCATAATATAAAGTTTTTCCTTCTCTGCAAACTCCACAAGTCTATGTCCTCTCTCATTTCTATTACCATAACCAAAATTACCTACAACACTTTCATCTTTCATTTGTTTACCAATTCTAGCATTAAAATCTCCCATAACAATTTTAAAATGTTGTTTACTCTGATCAAAAGCCTTTTGTACATCCATATAAAAATCTTCTACTACTTCATCACTGTGAGAACTTGTTGGGGCATAAACCTGAATTATCTGCATTTGATATCTGCTATTAAGTTGTATAACTAATCTTGCCACTCTGTCTGATACACCATCAATCTCCACAATATTGTTCTTCCACTTTTTATTTATAATGAATCCTACTCCACTTGTATTTCCAATATTTGTGCCTTTATAATAGAGCATATGTCCACTTTTTAAATCAATTGTCTCTTCACCTTTTCTTCTAACTTCACAAAGTCCAATAATATCCCATTTAATATAAGAGAGTTCTTCTTCTAATTCTTGCAATCTTCCTTCACTTGAAAGTGATCTGCAGTTGTAAGTACCTAAATAAAAAGTCGTCATCAAATGGCAGCCTGGGTCCACCTCCAGGATATTTTTAGCACCCTCCGCCTTCGGCCACCAACCGCTGCCTTGGTTGGTGACTTTACAGCCTCCTGGGATTAAGGGCCATGCTTTATTTTTGTCTGTCATAATTGTATAATTGGGAAAAATCTTTATCATTTACACAAACATTCATTCTGCCTTATCAGGCACTGAGAAGAAAGACCATGGTGTTTCTTGATCTTAAACTCAGAGGTAAAAAGCCAATAAACTCACCACGCTGGCTAATGCGTGTTGGTGAGCAGCCCATCCATGTTCGTATACTATATGAATAAACATATAGTAATAACAGCTGCAACGACAAGAACGTATGGAGTGGACATTAGGAATTTGCCCTGCTCGGTTCCGTTAAGGCCTCCAAGAGGAATCAAAGGGTCTCCTTTCAGTTAATAGCAAACTCCTTTCTGCAGCCATTTTTTTATTAATAGATGTTAAATTATAACAAACTAAATTATGGATCTTATGCATAAGATGCTATCAAGTTGCCAAACAAAATGGTGGTTGGGAGTCAAAAATAGATATTGTGCGAAGAAATTCCCAGGTTATGGATCCAGGTTTACCATTTAATTATAGTTTTTATCTAAGTACTTACAAGTGCAAGTCACTTCCAAATGGAGAAAGATTGCATAAATTAAAAAAAAAACTAATATTAAATAGAACATTATTGGACATTGTAAAGTTAGAAGATAAAGAAACAATTTAAAAATAGGGTAGTGGTGGCTATGGTTGTTAAAGAGCCAAAGACACCAAAATGTATGGGTTCTGAACTGAGTTCAGACCCATATGACTATATAGACTATTGAGCTTACATTGAAAATATTTTTTGTGTTTTCAATTTTATATTCATAGTTTTGTAGTTAAGTAGAGATAAAAGGTTGTTGCTAGAGGGTTGCATTAGATCCTAAGATCTAGATGCTGTGCTCTCAGATCCAAAGCTCCTCACTGACGAAGGCCACAAGCCAGAAACTAGTCTGGGGATATTGGATGAGTAGGCATTAGATAGAGATTTTATGCACAAGCCTTCTGGAATCCATTGTTTACTCTGTTTAGCACAGGTGGCACTACTATATGGAGTTTTGCTTTGCTTTGTTTATAAACAATTATGTGCTAATATTGGAGATGTGATCATGTGATGCTCGCCAATTTAAAAAGTGAAAATGTTCTTTACTATAAAGGCACAAGTATTGAAAACACAAATAAAGTAGAATTCATTACAAATAAAATGTGGAAAACAACAATGTGGAAACTGATAGTGCATCAGACAGGGTGGCAACATTAGTTATTCAAACTAATGGAAGATATCAAATGCAGATTGAGATTTTTACACCAAGTTCTCATTGTGATGAAGTAGAGGACTTTATACAGATATAAAAAAAAATTTTTAATCAGACCAAACAATATTATAAAATTGTCATGGGAGGTATTAATGTTAGAATCGGTAAATAATTGAAAGATACAAATTGCTGATAGAAAATATGATTATGGTAATAGAAGCTATAGACTTGTAAACTTTACAGAAAAATGCCAAATGGAAGCATTCACAGGAAGAATGAGCAGAAATGGATTATATTTTTACAGAAAATATGTATTTCAAGATTGCGATGTTCTTGATAGATTCAACATAGGAAATGATAATTATTGAAGCATAAGATAAATATAAATTCAAAATTATAGACAAAAAGCACTATTCCTAATCTTCAGAAATGCTCCAATAAGTTTAAATTAGAACTTGTAGATCATTTAAAAATATTAATCATTTTTGAAAATGATTCAGACTTGATTGAAATCAACTAGAAGATACCTGATACTCTACTAAGAATTGCAAGAAAGATAGCTGATATATAAGAGACAATTTACCAATAAATTTTCTATTAAGACAAAACAATATATGAAATAAAAAAGGAATATGAAAATTTTTTAAATCATCCATTTAGAAAAATTGAATATCTAGTTTTGTAAAATGGTACCAAAAATATTTACTAATGGTGAAAGAAAATATAATTGTGAATTGGTAAAGAAACCTATAAAAAAGAATAAGTCTCAAAAGTGTAAAACAACATCGGTATTAGAAGAAAATTGTTTACACAGCAAGAAATGATGGAAGTTTGACCAAAAACCAGATAACACCATGAAATGTATAGAAGAGTTCTATTAAGAATTATTTGGCAATAAGGAATTCTTTATAGTTTTTATATTTTCCGAATTGCCCGCCATTAAAAAGAAGTATCATTCAATCAAATCTATGAAGGAAAAAGCTCCAGATAATAATGGAATTGCAATCAATCCTAAAAAACAGGTGAAGTAGAAAAATTCTTGATAAAGTTATATACCAAAAGTTTAATTGATAAAGATCTACCCGACGATGAGAAGAATAGAGTAATAATATTTAATAAAGAAAATGTTAGCAATCACAGACCTGTAAGAAATATACGGTGAAAAAATCATATACTCCTCCAGTATACATTTATAGAGAGATAAAATTTGTTATTTATGCAATTATCCTAAAATTTATTTTTTTAAATCTAAAACCATCTCCTTTCAATTTTTTTAATGTCGCATTATAACGCTACGTTTGTTATTCTTATAAAGGTTACAGAATTTAACGAAATAAAAACTTACTAAAATTTATTTATTTTTACATATAACAGATAAATAAAAAAATATGTGGAAAAGTGCAAGTAGCAAAATCTCATCTAAATGCCTCACTTTTAAATAAATAACACTTAATAAGTAAGTACACGTTAACCTAATTTATTAATAAGTGAAATACTCTAGATAAAATGAACAGGTGGCGACGTCTATCCACTTTTTTTTTTATTAAATACTGTAATTAAATGAAGTTTAATGCCCGTAGTTTTCTGCACTCTTGTTTGTAGATTTGTATATTTAACTGAACATAATAGCATGTTGAAAAAGTTCGCCCATTTTTGCGTTTTAAAGTCTAATTATTTATAAGAAGATAACAAAATCTCATATTATTAGATCGCTGTTAAAACCATTTGTCAAGATGGATTGACATTTTGTAGTAATGTTATAGTTGTGTTTTAGTTTCGTTCTTCGTGAAGACTCTAAGAAAATATTCTTGAATTTTAGGTAAAATTATAATACTATTGTTTTTCTATTTATTTATGGATATAAAGTGTTTTATTATTGATCAAATTATCATTTTACCGAAAAGCTACATTTGAGATCGTTCAAATCTTGTGGACATTTGAAGTTTTTTTTTTCATATGTCGTAGCATCGGCCGGGACGCGAACCCACAACCGTCTGCAACCAACTACTTGCTTGCAAAGCGGGTACGATAATCTCTCGGCTAACAACACTTGACGACATTTGAAGTTTTTATTGTTTCTGATTAATTAGTTATAAAAGTGAAACTGATTATTATTTTTTTGATAAAATTTATTTATTTTTAATGTTTTATGACATTGTTTTTCTTTTATTTATTGTTAATAAGTATTATTTTTTTCTGTGGTATTAAATTCCGTATTTAAACATTATTCAATAACTGCAATTATTTCATTAATAGATTTTACGTGAATGCATTTAAATTTTGGAATTATTAATAAAAGAAACTTATATTTTGACGAAAAGTTTAAATAAAATGTTAATTTTTCTGTAGGCTTTCTAACTCCAATTACTTTTCAGCTTCATTATCAGATAGTTCAAAATTTATTTAGAGACTAACATCAATAATGAAATAGTAGTAACTAAACAATTTATTTATGATCATTAAAAAGCCATATACAATAATTAGCACATCGGGTGTAATAATAACAATTCGAAATTATTTTGAAGATCATGTGACTTTCGAACCGTAGAAGCGATTGTTTGGATCCATTCCGAACCTTTATCACTTCAGTTCGCGATTCTGTTATCTCACTATTGTTTATAGAACAAAATAAAAATGAACTTTTTATAGTTTTCTTTTCTTTCTATGTTTACCTCAACAACAATCATGTAACTGTCAATTGATTTTCTTGTTATGTAAACTAATGAATAAATAAATTTCATTAATAAAAAAAAAAAACACGATTGATTTTGTGTGTTAAAAAAAAATCATTAAAAGTTGGGTAAACATGAGTTAACGAGTTCGCAACAAAATTCTAATTTTTGTTTCAAATCTTTCTCTCCAGAGTGTTTCTTGTCGAATTACTGTCCAATGTGTGGGATTGTTTTATTGGAAAGAGAGAGTTATATAGTAAAGATGGGTTGCATTTAGGAAAACAAGGAAGTGAAGTTTTAGGGAGTTTGATTTATAAAGAATTTTTTTCGGGAAACTTATAAAGGGGGGTGGGTTTTTAAATTGTAATATTATTAAAAAGAATGGATGGAATATAAGAAGTAAGCAAAAGGAATTTGATTTTGATATAAATATAGATATGGAGAAGGAATGGGTTTGTAAAATTAATGGTAAGAAAGTAATTTATAAATGTAATGGAGAAGAAAGAATTAAAAGAATTTATAAAAGAGTAGTTAGGAAAGAAGAAATTGTTAAAATTGGGTTTTTGAATATGCAAGGTGGTAGGAAACCAGAAAAGTGGATGGAATTAAATAAAACAATTGAAAATGAAGAGCTTGAGGTATTAGCAGTAGTGGAAACACATTTAAGAGAAGAAGAAGAACCTATTTTGGAACAGTTGGTATGGCAGGGTATAAATAGAAAAGAAAAAGAAAAAAGGGGTGGTGGTATAGGTGTTATATCAAAAAAATATTTAAATATTGTTAAATGTCAAGAACACTTGTGGTTTGAAATAAGGTTGGGTAGACAAGAATGGATGGTGGCTATAGTTTATATAGCTACTGGAGATAGTCAAATTATATTGGAGTGGAATAGTAACATATACTGAATGTTTAGTTAAGGATATACAAAGTTTTAAAGAAAAGGGGAAGAGAATAATGGTTATAGGGGATATGAATGGACATATTGAAGAAATTGATGATGTAGATAATAAAAATGGACAGCTTTTGAAGAATTTTTGTCAGAAAGTGAATTTGAGTATTGGAAATTTATTAAATATTTATGAGGGACAATACACATGGTCCAGAAATAATATATTTCACACAATAGATTATGTATTGGTAGAGAAAGAGGGAATAAATAAAATACAGAAAATTAAGGTATTTGATAATGAAGAAAAAGTATGCACTAGTGATCATAATTTCATTGTAATTGAAATGGTTAGTAATGTGATGGAGAATAGAAATAAAAGTAGAAATAATAGTGAAAGATGTGGAAGGAGAGTAAATGATAAGAATAAGTTGGAAGAGTATAAAATACAAGTTGAAGAAATAATGGAAGAGTGGGTTGGGGATGAGTATAAGGATTGGTGTAAGGAAGTAGAAAAAGTTGCAAATAGGCTTTTAGGTGAGAATATTGAAAAGAATAAAAGTAATAAAAAAATTAAAATTAGTAAAAGTGTAAAAGAAAGGAAAGAAGCATGTAGAGAATATAAGTGTGCTATTAAGAATAAGGAAAGTGAAAAAGATATTAATGCTAAATGGGAAAAGTACTTAGAAAAGAAGAAGTTGGCTAAAATAGATATTTATAGAGAGAGAATGAAATTGAATAGTAAATTGTTGGAGGATATTAATAAAAGTGGAAGAGATGGAAGTAAAAAATTTTGGAATTATATTAAAAGGAGAAATGTAGGGGAGAGAGAGTTAGTATTACTAGATGATGAGGGAACTGAGTGTAGTTCTAGAGAAGATTTAGAGAGAATCTTAAATAGTTATGTAATGAATATAGAAAAGATGTTAAATGTGAATGATAGAATATTAGAAAATATGAAAGAATATAGTAATGGGAATATTAGTTTTTCAGAAAATGAACTAAATGAGGTAGAGAAGAAATTGAAAAGTGGGAAGGCAAGAGGTTTAGATGGATGGGCAGCAGAGATGGTAATGAATTTAGGATATAGGGCAAAAGTAAAGTTATTATCCTGTTTTAATAAAATGGCACAGAATAGAGTTTTCCCAAGTAGTTGGAGTAATACAAGAGTAAGGTTATTATTTAAAGGAAAGGGTAAGGATCATAGAAAGTTGAATAATTATAGACCGATAGCGGTAACATCAGTTTTATATAAAGTTTTCTCGTATATGGTGGCTAGTAAAGTTGTAAAATGGATGGAAGGGAATAATGTAGTGGGTGAAATGCAAGGAGGTTTTAGATTAGATAGGCATATAGGAGATAGTTTATTTGTAGTTACACAACTTATGGATATGAGTAGGAATGCAGATAAACAGTTATATATGAGTTTTATAGATATAGAGAAGGCATATGATAGAGTAAATAGAAATAGATTATGGATAAGTTTAGCAAATTTGGGAATGGATGAAGTTTTAATAGATATTATTAAGAAATTATATGAAAATAATTATTATATATATCAATTAGAGAATATAGAATCAATTAAAGTTAAAAATGGTGTGGAACTAAGGCAAGGATGCCCTATGTCACCTATTTTGTTTGTGTTGTATTTGAGTGAAATGGAAAGAGCAATAGAAAGATTAGGAAGAGGGATAGAGATACCGTTAATAGGTAGTAAGGGAGTATATATTTTGTCAGGTCTTTTTTTTTGCAGATGATATATTTTTATGTGCAGAAAAAAGAGAAGATATGGAAGTTATGTTGAGGACATGTGCAAGGGTGGGTAAAGAGATGGAGATTAAATTTAGTGAAGAAAAATCAAATATAATGATGGTTAATACTGAGGAAAGAGAAGATGTAGAATTTTTATTGGGAGATATTAAGTTAAGTGTGGTGAATAGATATAGTTATTTGGGAATTATTTTAAGTAATCAGAAAAATTATTTGGATGAATGGGAGAAAAAATTGATAAATGAAGCAAAGAAAAGAAAGGGATTGATAAAGAAATTAACAGTATTTTCATATAATAAATATGATGTAGCTAGAATTATATGGAAAGGAGTTGCAGTAGCAGGGTTAACATATGGTAATGATGCATTATATGTTAGTAAAAAGATATTAGATTGTTTAGAAAAAACTCAAAGGGAAGTAGGAAGACATGCATTGGATGCAGAAATATGGACAGCAAGGGAGGCAATTCAAGGAGAAATGGGATGGTCAAGTTTTCATATGAGAGATGCAAAAAGTAAAATGAAAATGTTTGGTAGATTGCAGTTTATGGATAATAAAAGAATAGCTAAAATAGTATTTAATTGGGTTATGAGTAAAGGGCAGGTAACAAGATGGGTGAGAAAGGTAATGCGCTATGCAAAAGATTTGGATAAAGAATTTATATCAGTATATTTGTACAAAAGATGGGATGATTGTGTTAAGAGGATTATTGAGTGTTATAGTAGTAAGGAATGGGATAAAAGAATAGATTTATTAATAAAGACTAGGGAGTTAGAGAGATGGAGAAATAGTATGGAGAGTAAAAAGAGTTTAAATATATATAGAAATAAACAGAATATTAGGTGTGAGTTAATATATGATAATAGTAAGGAAAGTAGTTTATTGTTTAAGGCTCGAACGGGATCTTTAGCTACAAAAGAATATACATGTAAATGGAAAAATATGGGTGATTTATTTTGTAAATTATGTAAGGAAGGAATTGAAAATATTAGGCATTTGTTAATTGAATGTAAATGTTTGAAAACAGAAAGGGTACATATAATGAAGTTGTGGAAAAATAAATATGAAAAGAGTGATTATACAGAAAGTGAATTATTGGTTTTTATGCTAGGTTTGGGAAAAGATAAGGGGGATTTAGATATAAAGGTTATAGAGTTGACAAAAATTATGTTGTGGAAATGGGATAGAGCAGATTATGGGTAAATTTAGAGTGGGGAATGTAAAAGAAAGTGGCTAACAGGTTTATCTGGGCTTAATTGCTGAGATATTCTTGACTTCGTTTAAGGAGAAGCCATAATACATCACATCACATCACATTGTAGTCATTTGCTTATACAATAGATAAAATTCGCAAAGCAATCACTAGTAGCAGCGAAAACTACAATGGACAGTAATTATGAATATTGTTATTAAGGTAAAACTGCAGTTTCCAGGTCACAATAAAATTCGAATTTTGTTTCAAATTTTTCTCACCAGAGTGTTTCTTGTCGAATTATTTAAAAATTTGTTGTTAAATATAAAATACACGAAATTATAATATAAAAAAATAAAAAATAATTACATTATAAAAAATAATTTAATAAAATAATAATATATCCTACCAACAAATCCACCGTCTTGCGTTGGATGTCGGTGAAAATATGTTGCGCACTCTTCGCGGCAAAAATTTGCCCAGTCTACTATAGTGTGCCAACCTACACTTAGCTCGTGAACAATAAAACAGTGGCAAATTATGTGCCCAATAATATACTACAAGCATAATTGTCTTTAAAGATAAATGGCTTTGGAAAAAAAAAAAAAGAACCCTTTCTGATAGATACACGACGGCGACATAATCTGCATTGCCATCTGTGACCATCTCCACATTCTTGCTAATTTGATGAGAGAACACTGCACGCCGCAATGCTGGCATAGAGTACTATCCTTAAGCAGGCGCCTCCTTGCTAACCACTTCATTGCTAACTCTGGAGTTCGAAGTTTATCCATCAACACACACGATGTCCAATTTTCTACGCGAATATCTGCAGCAAGTAACACTTCATTTTCTGGTACTACAATTACATTACCATTTATAGGATTCATTTTACGAATTACTCTGGAAATTAAAAAACTCTCTGAAAGCCACATCTTACAACTTTGGAAAACTTGTAAAATGTGCCCCAAGACAATGTAACAATTTCACACTACCAGAAATACTTTATTCGAATCCTATCCTTTGCTTTCAGGACTCTACACGACTGACACAGTCTGTGAATTTTATCGCTATTGTAAGCAAAAACTACAATGGACAGTAATTACGAATGTTGGTAGGATATATTGTTATTATTTTAATTACGAATGTTTAATAACTGAAACACAGTATTATTTTAATAAATAATTTTTTTATTTAAATATTCGACAAGAAATACCCTGGTGAGAAAAATTTGAAACAAAATTCGAATTTTATTGTGACCTGACAACTGCAGTTTTACCCTTATTAATTATGAATGAACTTATTAAACTACAATGGATAGTAATTATGAATGAACTTATTACGGAATATGCTTAAAGTGTTGACTGCGTAATATCCATGCCGTTTATTGTTATTATTTTAGTAAAGTATTTTTTATCAGATATTTTTTATAATATAATTATTTGTTATTAATTATTTTTTTATAATATAATTTTATGTCGCCGTGTGATATTTCACAACAAATTTTTAAATATTTCGACAAGAAACATTCTGGTGAAAAAAATTTGAACTACAAAATTTTGTCGTGACCTGGTAAGTTCCTGTTTACCAAAAGTTGTATATATAACAGTATTATATATTTTAAATGCTGCAATCTGCAAATCATCCTTGAGATTTGGCCGCTGTTATGCTCAAAAACATTCATCAATAAAGTCACAATAAATTATTACATTGTTTTAAAAGTGCATTAAGAGCAAAATTTCATTAGAATTATTACTGTTATATTGTTAAATTTTAACACATGCTAATAATAATATACATTTATACTCTGAAAAATAGAAGTAATGCCCCTGTATTTTACAGTCTTTGTGAAAAATAAAATGATTTAGAAATGTAGTAAAGTACTTATTTTAAAAAGTTAGAAAAGTAAAAGAAGCCAGTGATATTTGAGAATGATGTTTCAGAATGAGCTGAATGAAAATAGGTAAAAAAAAAAAAAGAATAATCTTCAAAAGATATAGAAGTATATTAAAGAGATATTGAAATTAGGAGAAAAAAAATGAAAATAATTTGAAATAGATTACAAGTTATTTCAAGTAAGAGAAATACTACAAAATGAAGATGTATACGTATGTTATGCTTTGTTTTCTGTTTAATCTTATATACAGTGTGTTCTATTAAAGGATGATTGATGTCAAATAAAAAGACATGTACATTTTGTTTTTATTATTGATTATTCAATATAGTTTTCTGCTATTTAATACACTACTGGAATGATTGTAAAATTATTTGTTCTTGAAATTTTCACAAATTATTCGCAGAAACTCTGTCCCAAATTTTGAATGTCCAGAATTGAATTTTACAACTTCCCTTCATGACCAATTTTACTTATTGAAAATAGCTAAAAATCAATGGGAGCTAAACTAGGTGAATAGAGTGGGTGCTCAAACACAATAATGCTTCTTTTTGTTCCAAAATGTCATACTTAATCTTAGCTGTCTTAACATTATCACGCAACAATTACTAAGAACCTTGTTCATGGTTTTTAGGCTATTTGTACAAAATTTTAATCCACAAATAATTCCAAATACTCCAATAATAGTTAATGGTACTGTCTGATCTTCAGGAATGTATTTGTAGTGAATAATGTGTTCAGAATAAAAAAAAAAAAATGTTTTGACTTGATTTTTTTGTTTTTAGAATATTTTTGGTTTTCCTTTTGTTTAACCATGGAGGTTAATCAATTTATTAAATAATTGTTAGGCTAACCAACGTCTAACTGGCTCAATATTGTATAATGTTCATAATACTCCATGCAATTAATGCATAAACCTAGCCGATAGTTCTTGGTGGGGATATTCAAGTTAGTATTCCAGTGAGCCTAGTTCTTAATATGTGAGTAGGAATTACTAATAAGAATCAAATTAATTGTTAGTTATAACGAATACTCCAGCAGTTATTATTCTAATACATATGCATAATATTGTAGCAAATTTCTAGCAAATAATTATTACTATAAATGGAATAACTTTACCGAATAGTTCATCTGCAATGGTACCCTATATCTATCTACTGCTGACTCCTCCTGTGCACCTTTTGTTCTGTGTAGTATCAATCATGCTTAATTGTAATCAGTCAATAGTATTGATATTATATCACACTTTTCCCCAACTACACAGAATTACGAGTACCCATGAAATGAATGCATTTCTTTTTTCTGTATATATACATAAAAAAAGTCTGGAATTGCATACAAAATTTTTTTAAGAATTTGGGTGACTTAGTTTCTTGAGGTCTTTGCGATCTGTCTTTACTGTTCTCCTTGTTTGCCAGTTCCGTTTGCATCTCCTCCATTTGTTGCGTATGATCGTCTACCACTCTTTCCTGTTGTGTATCTGGTGTCCAGTTTGTGGTTTATCTCTCTCTGCTTTTGTCTGTTGGTTCGACAGTTCTACTTCCGCTGGGTTATATTCTCCCAGCTTGGAGAATGGCAGTGGTGTAGATAGTTAATGTATTGCTTGTATACTACGTCATCCTCTGTTCTCACCACTGCTATAAATTTGGATGTTAAGTTGACAATTTCTCCCTTTATCCATGTTTTATATAGACTATCTCTGATCTACATCTTTTCTCCCACTATGATTGTTTTATGTTCTGTTTCAGCCTGTGTACATGTTTCTTGACAATCTCTGTTTCAATAATAGTTTAGCTGGAGACTTTCCTTTCACTGCTATTGGTGTAGAGTGTTGGTGTAATAATATGCAGTGCAGTGTTTCTTGCATTTTTGTTGACTTTTTTTTTTTCAGTGCAAGTTTAAGTTGGTTTACTGCATTTTTGGCTAATCCATTACTCTCGGGATGGTATGGTGGCGAGTATATACGTTTTATGCTTCTGGTCTAAGTATTCTTCGAACTTTACTGAAGTAAAACCAGAACCATTATCTGTGATGAGAGCTTCCAGGTATCCTTGTGTTATTATTTCATTTAGATGATGAATGATCTCCACTGTCCCAATGTTTTTCCTGATTGGGTATTCTACTCAGTGGGAATAGGTATCGACCTATATTAAGAATGTATATCCCATGAAAGGACCTGCATGTGTACATGTTCCCATGCATTTTTAGTTGATGTTCATGAGTTATATTCCTTTATTGTCGATCGAGTATTTGATTGGCATGTTGTGCAAGTTTTTGTGAAGGACTCAATGTCTTCATTTATCTTAGGCCACCAGACATAGCTTCTGGCAAGTGCCTTTGCAAAGACTATTCCTAAATATCCATTGTGCAGCATTTTTAGCACCTACCTGCCAGGGTATTATAACTATCTCCATTTAGTATGCACCTTTTGCAGACTGATAAGCTTGAACAGGCATTCCAGAAAGCCAGTGGCAAGTTTTTTGATCTTTTACTGGGCCAACCATTGCTAATCCATTTTATAAGTAATTGATGTCCTGGATCACTATCTGTCCACTCCGCTACTTTTTTACTATTTATCTGTGAATTCCAATTGTCTATGTAGTTGATTTTCTCATTGATCTTTTTTATTTTGGTTATCTCTGGCATCCATGAGAGTGCATCTGCATGTTGTATCAAACTGCCCCTCTTATTATTTAGTCATAAGCTGACAGCAGTGTTATCCAGTGCAGCATGCATGGAGTGAGATGATCTGGAATTGGTTTTACCTTTGTCAATATTCCCAATAGTGGTTTGTGGTCAATTATGACTGTAAATTGTCAGCCATATACGTATTGATGGATTTTTTTTAATTCCAAAAACTGGCCAGGGCTTGCTTGTTGAGTTGACTATAGTTTCTTTCCACATTGGTTAATGTTTGTGATGCATATGCTATTGGTCTTACCTTTGTATGTGAGGTGAGTCAACACTGCTTCTATACTCTGATGGATCCGTTGTCTATCTCCAATTTACTGTCGTAGTGAAGTAGCAACTTTCTTGATGTTAACAGGGAGTTTGTTTTCACAAATGCATCTCTTAGTCTGTTGACCATTCCCAGTTTTGATTTTTTTTCGAGTTTATATAGAGGTTGAGCTACATGTGCTTTCTCTTTAAGGGGGCTCGGAATAATTAATAAGTCCCAGAAACACCTGAAATTGTTTTGCATTTTTTGGTCTGGGTGCATTCTTTACTGCTTTAATTTTGTCCAGTGCAGGGGCTTTTCCATCTTGTGATATGATATGTCCCAAAAACTTAAGTTTTCTGGTATTCCATATGCATTTTTCGGCATTTAGTGTCGCTCCCAAACCTTCAAGCCAACTGCGCACTTGTGTAATTCTCTATCTGTTTCTTCAGTGTTAGCTGTAATCAAGATATCATCAAAATATGGGATTACCCCCACTAGTAATATGTTTGGTGCCATGTTAATTCCCAAGTGACAGTTATATCTGAATAATCCTGTGAGTTGTGATTGTTAGTATTTCTGAAGTTTTCTTACATACTGGTCTGGTGAAAAACATGGAGATAGTTTTGCGAAATGTGATTTTCCAATAATGCTAGAATTTCTCATGCATTCAGAACAGAGTGTGCACTTTAACGAAGATTTTTATTTACTGTTATTCTATAGTCTCCACAAATTCATATTTTCCCATCTGGTTTATTAACTATAACAATTGGTGTGGCCCACTCAGAGTCTTCTGTTGAACTTATTATTCCCTTTTGCATGAGTTTATTTAGTGCTTCTTCTACTTTTGTTTTTTGCGCAAACAGCATCTTTCGCACTTTACATATGACTGGGATTGAGTGGTCCTTGAGTTCTAATTGCATTGGTAATATTTTTATCTCCCCTAGTTTTGACTTAAATAGGTTTGAAAATTTATTTTGCATTTCATTTTCAATATTGGTTTTTTTAATTACGTTTATGGTAATCCTGAGTGGTCTGAACCAATTCTGGCCTATTAGTGGATTTATTTGTTTATAGACTATGTATAGGGGTAGTCTTTTGATTTTTTGAATTTAATTTTACTTTTACTCTTAGCATTCCAACTATTTCCACCAGACTGCCATTTATGTCATTAGCGCTTACATTGTTTTTTTCCATTTTATGTGTATCATTTCTTTGTGCAGTGACAGCTTCCAAATTTCTAAAGGACATTAGTGAAATTCCAGAGCCGCTATCAATTTCCATTTTAACGCGTTTCACTTCGATGAGTATGGGCAGTTTAAATTCTGCTTCGCTACATTTTAGATTTTTAATACACATATTAGAATGTCTTTTGTCCTTATAATCTGGTTTCGGTTTGTGACAGACTTTCGCTAGATGGCCTTTCGATCTGTAATTTGTACAGTTTTCTCGATTTTGTCTATAATTTCGAGTGATATGTCCCGGTTTGCCACAGCAGTAACAATTGGTTTTATTATTGTTTATTCCTTCCTGTTTTGTCATTTCATTTCCTTATTCAATGATTTTCTGAATTGTATGGTAATAGTTTGCTATTAGCGTGGTATCAAAATATTCTTTAGCTTGATTCATCACTAACTCGTGTGCAATTCCTCTTTTAATGGTGTCTTTGTAATTTAAATCTAAATTGGCTAGTAGTTGTTCTTGAAATTTAATGCCGTATATGCTCCATAATAACTGTTCTAGCAGGGCTTCTAGAAATTGTCCATAGACACAATTTTTTGCCAACTCTGAGCGCTGTATCGAATTCTTTGAAACTTTCAGTTCTCATTTGCCATCGATTTCTAAAATGCAATCTCATCATGTGTTTCGAAGGAAGGAGACTCCTTCATATGTCGTTGTATGGAAAACTCTTGGGTTCTGCTGGTCTGCAATCTCCAGCACTTCAATCTGGAAAACCCTAACAATGTGGCCATCTTTATCTTGTTCCCTTAATATTATTAACAATAATCTACAAAGCACATGCAAGAAAGTGACCAGTTGATAGAGCTCTTGACATCAAATTCTCCTATTGGCATTTGCTACATGACGGCCATCATAGACAGTACATATTATGGCTTCCTTTTTTACCACAGGTTCTGGACTTGACTGTGCCAAATTGTTTTGTTTAACCATGGAGGTTAATCAATTTATCAAATAATTGTTAGGATAACCATTGTCTAACTGGCTTAATATTGTTTAATGTTCGTAATATTTCGTGCAAGTAATGCTTAAACCTAGCCGATAATTCTTGGCAGGGATATTCAAGTTAGTATTCCAGAGAGAAGTAATTGTTAATATGTGAGTAGGAATTATTAATAAGAATAAAATTAATTGTTGGTTACAATGAATACTCCTGCAATTATTATTCTTATATGTATGTGTAATATTATAACTAATCTCTAGCAAATTATTATTATAAATGGAATAATGTTACCAAATACTTTGTCCGCAATAGTACCCTATATCTACCTATTGCTGACTCCCCTGCGCACCTTTTGTTCTATATAGTATCAGTCACAAATATAATCAGCCAATAGTATTGCTAGTGTATCACACCTTCTGATGGTCTCCATTTCTCACTCTGGCACTTGTTTGATGGCTCATATTGAAAACAATATTTTTCATCACTTGTTCTTTTGTTTGAAAGAATTCTGAATCCAATGCTCTACTCTGGTATCTTTTTGGACTTCTGTCCTGGAGGAGGCATGAAATGTGCGTATTCTTTCAGCCGTTTTAAATCTTTCATTAAAATACACTGGACAATTGGTTTTGAAAATGCCACTGAGTTTTTCACTAAGTCTGACAGAAGTATAGCAGTAAGTTCAAAGAATTCCATAACTTTTTGTATGTTTTCTTCATTCATGTTTATTCTTACTGCATCTGGTCATGGATCTTCACTACTCCCTCTGGCGGCAGAAAATCTTGGAAAAACACATAAAAACATTCTTGTGATGTATGGCTTCATGACAAATTTAAAACAAAATTTAATGTTAACGCATTGTTCTTTCATGGATTTTCTACAAAGTATGGAACACACTGATATATTTCATGTTGTAATCTGTCATCTAGATATGACAGCACTTTAAAATTTTTGTAGATAGTTAAATTCTGATACTAAATACCACATGCATTAATTTTTCAGATAATGTTGCAGACAGTTTGGAGAGAAAACCATTTTACTAGGCACTTAATAGTGTTACCAGTCGTCCAATGAATCTAGATTCTTATTTATTAAATATACTAGATATATTTCTATTTAGCATTTTATTATAAAGATAAAGTATATATATACATGGAATTAAATGTTTGATCTGAGCAGTAATGCTTTTAAAACAACAGATTGATTTTACATAACATGTATAATTGGATCGAAAAAACAATTATCAGTCACAAATAATAATAGGAAGTTAGCCCTTTAATAGAATAATTAACTCTTGAATTTGATAAATGTTTTTTTTATATGTTATATGGAGATAAAAATCTCATAGAAATCTTATGAGAGAGAGAAAAAGAATCTGTGAAGATGCCTGCTCCACTCTTCCAGAGTATTTGCTTCCATCATTTGAACCTTAGGCTAATCATGTCCTAGAGATAATAATACGCGAGTAGCTATAATAATTATATTTATTTTTACATTACTGGATTTTGGAAATCTATTACAAATCAACTTCACAATTACATATTAATGAGATTAAATTTTTTAAATTAAGATTTCAATAGATAGCAGTGTTTTATATTGAGTTTCTGATCATCAGTAGCCTTTCTGTTCACCACTTTGTAATCTTTCTTTTGTTATTGACTTATCATGATTGTGATTAAATCTTTACTGATAAGCTTGATTATACAAATAATAAGATGACAACCCCCACACAAAAAAATAAGAGAGAAATTTTATTACTTTGAAAGTTCCAAAGTCAGCAGAAAGTATTAAAGGGGAGTCCAAGACAATTCACGACAACAGCAAGGGAGCATTTTCTTTTTGGAGCATTATTGTATTTATAATATTTGAATGCTTTTTTTGGCAATTTTTACAAATTTTAAGAAATGATTATATATTCTCTAATGAGTATGTAATTTTTTTGTGTTAAAATAAATATCTACAGTTAATCTTTCCGATAAAAATCATAATTTGAATTACTTCATATTTTCCTCCTAATTTATAGTATTTAATATTTACACTATATGTGTATAAAAACAGGGCAAGTCATTCTTGAAATTAATTTTACTTTTTTAGTTCTGTTTAATAGAAAATAAAGGGAAGGGACAGATCTTCCATTTATTAGGGGAATTTTTTTTAAAGAAAGTTAATAACTTTACTAATTGCAAAATTGTTAATTACAGAGCATTTGTTATTTTAAATGCAGACTTTCAAAGAATTTTTTATTTATTTCTTTAAAAAAAAGTATACTATTTATAAAAACATTACTAAATAATTCCCTGTGGTTAATTGTTCTTAATGGCAAGTTGAGCATTTTACAGTTCCATACAGTAATATCAACTGAGGTTTTCTTTATTTCTTAATTATCCGAGAATCAGTCCTCAAGTCTTACTCTGAGGCTGCCATTCTATTATAGCTCTCAGCTTCCCAGGAAAATCTCTTGTCTGGTGACTGGAAATGAATCTAGGGTGCTGGCATAGGAGGGAAACACTACCACTGAATTTCTAATTTTATAAAAAAAAATTTATCATTCAAAGATTTATTCTAATGTATTATATCATACATATATTTTGCAAAAATTGAGTTTTGCAAAAAGTTGCAACTGCTTATAGTTATTTCATATTGTTTTTAAATTTCTTTTAAATTTTGTTAATAAATATTTGATTATGTTAATAAAATTAATGAATTATGGACAGTCAATGAAATATAATTGTTAATAAAATAAAATGTGTCGGTATATAAATATGCTTTTGTGAATCAGAAACATTTGGATTAATATTACAATAATTTTTAGTCTGTTGTATATGTATTTATAAGTGGAAATATGAGTTTCTGTCTTTTTTTTATTACAATCTGATGGGGGTAATTTTTCATAACTGAAGCAAAATCATATTATGCCACATCCAAGCAGATGAAATTTCTTTTCATTGATAGTGTAATGGTCAGAAATGTATAGTCAGCTAAATCATGCCTAGGAACCAAGCAGTGACTTACTCGCATGTGAAGCGGTGCATATCTGCATGCATATATGCTTGCTTGAATTATAGCCTACTTCCCATCATATATAATTTATTTCTCAATATCTGCATGCATTACTAATATGCGCATGTGTGCGTGTAGAATTTAACATTTTAAAGTTAAAAGCTGATTGTTCTAAGTCACATTATACTATTTTAAGAAAAAAAGTATCTTGTTAAAAGCATAATCAATTAAAAATATTAATATATTGCATGCAATGGGTATGACGCCATTACAGGAGGGAGTATAAGTGCCATATTTCCCTATCTATAGATACATTTGGCAGTAATAGTTACAGTTGAACACCTTCAGAGTTTATACATATTTTAAGGTGTTAAATGAAAAGTAAAAAACAATGGAAAGGAAACCAATTCGACTGCACACAAGGTATGAGGAAGTAAAAAGCTAATGAAATGTCAATTAAAAGCAAAAGCAGGGGTAAATCCATTAAGAATTAAAAAGCGGACCCCAGCCATAAAAATAGGTATATAAGCATGGAAGGGGGCATTGTGTAAAAAAGGAAAGAATTGTATATTTGGCCCAAGATTCTATTAAAAAAAGAAAGAAAGAATCGTATACTTGGCACAAGATCTTATATATATTCAGTATAATATTTCTAATTAGTTCTACTTAAGATCCTGCTTATTACTCTTGTTATTCGTGAAGAAGAAAAGAAAATGTTAAAGTACCTGGCATTATGAGTGAATAGATGGGCGTCGGCTTCTCTGCGATAAGATCCATTCACATCCTACTATCTTCATGCAAGTCCAAATACCATGAATCCGTATATTCATCTGCACAGAAGAAGACCTGAAAGTCATTATCATTTTGCTGATAAAATACTTTAATTTTATTCAAAGGTTTTTTTTAACTGTAACTCAATTTTTTTTAACATATTTTCTTCAGTTATATTATATTTTACGTGTATTATCTTGAAAGATGGAAGGAGTTAAATTTTAAATCATTAAATGTGTTTATGCTTCTCTGCTCTCAAAGTCCCAAGGGATGGAGCGAGTCGCGAAGATGTTAAATTTAAAGCTATAAAATTTTAAAGTAATAACAATATGTATCTAAATTGATTTTTCTTGGTTTCCTTTTTTACTCTTAGCCCTCCATCATGTCTAGTAAGGTTATTTCTCAATTCTTAGAATTATGTCAAGAATTAGGGAAGGTTGGTGAGTGTATTCCCAGTCAATTAATTATATAAATCATATTTTTTGTTTTTCGTGCTGCTCTATAAATATAACCTAACCTATGCGCCAGAAATTAATTTATAATTAAAGATATTTGTAATAAAAATAATATATTAATTCTGTTTAGTTTTACTTCACGTGCTGCCAAAATTAATAATTCTATTTTGTTAAAATGATCCTATGTAATGAAAATTAATATTAAGGCCGTCATATTCATAATTCAAGATTTCATTATGTGAAAGTAATATTTAACAAAGTTATCGTCATGTATGTATTGCATTGCTTATCGATGCTGTAGAATAGATATGTAAATTAAACTGCAATTCATATACAGGCAATGTAAGAAGTAATGGATCACACTCCGTCTATTTTAGGGGTTAATTAATCCTCCTGTACTTTAAATATTATATAATTAGATTTTCAAGTTTAAGGTGCTTAAAAATAGTTATTGTGAATGGGTTCTAGTTACAAGACAATCATATGTGGTTAACTAGGGATGCTCATTTGTCAAATAAAATAAGTTTCATAATGTTTATTATTAGTATAGGTGGAAAGTTTAATAATTTATCGTATATCTTCCCATATATTGCATTCCTACCCTTTCATATATGTTGCAAGGGTAGTATTATTATTGAATTCGTTACTTCTATTCACTGCATGGTTCATTCATCCTCTTATAGTCACTGCAACAAGTGCAGAGTATACTCCTTCTTGCGTGCCTGGGTTCCTAAGCAAATATTAGCACCATTCTAGCGTGTGATAGAGCTGAAGACTTATTGCCACTCCAAATCCCAGATTTAGCACATCTTCATTGGTATGCACTCTCAATTGGAAGCAAGAGTATCCCTGCAGCCAGGGACATTCATCCTTAGCTGTGAACCATGCTATCAGATCTCTAAGCTGATCATCCTTACATTTGTTTACCATTGATAGCACTCACATAGGGTAGTACCTCAATTTCTAAATAATGTTTATGTAGCCTTCACCTGTGCTCATCAGCAACCCTGGGTAGCCTTAAATCTAGCCTGTCCACAATTGTCCCATTAAACAAAATAAATACATAATAGATAGTTAGATTCAAATCTATAATGGGCTGATAGCTTCTCATACCTCCAGTACAAATTAAATAGGGCACACATTATAGCTGTAAGCCATCACCACCTTCTGTAATACTATGTAAAAGCCAGTAGATTATCTTAATCCAATAATTTGTAACCTACTCTATCCCTTGTTTTAGTTTCTGTAATAAAATTTATATTATCATTGTTAATTAAACATGTCATCATTGTAAGTCGGAACTATTAAGTAATTATTATATATAATTCAGTAAAGTTATTCAATTGCCAAAACAAACACATTTATGGTTTTGTATACGACTGATAAAGTATTTCGCTGTGTAGCATTATAGAAATAAATTACAAAAATCATGTCAATGACCATAAGGTAAATAAACTAATGTAGGGCCTTAATGAGTGCTAGTGGATGATGGGATCACAAATTATGAAGAACACTGAGAAAAGAGTCTGTATTCGAACCCTGAGCTATGTCGCACTGTATGAAAGGAAGCTATGTGACAACAAGGATGTTAGTTATGTAGCTGAGACCAGGAAGCCTAGATAGAGGTTTAAACTAGGAGCATGAGGTAGCCCTATGTCTGCTGATTGAGAGTCTGCTTGGTCTTTTGGTTTTGTTGACTGATTACGCAATCATGACCGTTATACATGTCTGTGTGTAACATCGATATAACCATTACCACAAACAGTACAAAGTTGAACCTCATTGCCTATGTTTCCAGAACAATTCTCATGTGACCAAAGCATCTGATGTTAGCATACATGCCCTTTTTCTTATATCCCATTAGGTCAGGGAGATACAAGAAACTCTTAAAAACTATATTAGATAATTGTTTAATTATGGTTAAGAGGACACAAAATTCGAGAAATAATGTGAAAAGAAGAATTTATTAGTAACAATAATAATAAAAAAATAAAGCAAAGTAAAATTTATGTCTAGATTTAAACCTAAGACTGTTTGAATTACAAGTTAAAGAGTGACTATAGGAATTATATGTCTTAATAATCTCTAGGGTGGTCATTCTATAATGGTTTAATGAGAAATTAATGAATAGTCAACCAGGGTTAAGATTGGACTATATACTTAACTATATAAAAATTACAATCATGAATAGATGACCGCTATATAATCAGAATTATGATAAGACTGCACACTTGGACTATATATAAAGAATATATGAAGTGTGGTGCTAGGTTATAAATAACAAAAGAATATATCCGAAGAAGAAGAAATGGGGCATACCCACCTTGGTCAGACCATATTCAAGAATTAAGCGGATTAGAGGGTCATACGGAGCAGTAATGAATGTCTGCTCCTATAACCAGTAATGAACTGATTACTAATAAGCAGGAATGAGCATCTGCATTCATAATGATGAATAATGGCACAGATCGGAGTTATAAAATAAGAGATATGTCTGCCTTTAGTGTGATCATATCTAGGAATACTTGGCAAATTCATCCCATCAAAGCAGGAAATATGAATTAGTAAAATATATATAAACAACCCAGCAATGCAAAATTAATTAAAATAAAGAGTGCTAAATAATTGCAAAAACCTGCAATTAAAAGACCAACAAATAAGCACGAGTGATCACATTATAAGTTCAAACAAGTAGTCATATATTACCTTACTGGCCAAACTAAGGCCTAATGCATTTAAAGGAATTAAAAGATTGAAATAACCCTGTTTAATTGAAAATCTATCCTACATATCTTACAGTAGAAGAAATATATTGCATGATATCTAGAGAAGTCTATGGTTTACAATATTTAATTATAATAAGAGCATTTTTGACAATTGACTTTAACTTATCATGGCTAACCAAATGATGTATATTTGTTCCTTCAAATAAATTGAAACTTAATCCCAATTTTAGCATTATTTTTAAAACTAATTCAACTTTTATAATTGATCATCAAACATCTGGTTTTCTAATTGCATAAGTAAAATCTGTAATTGAAATGCATGGCAGATTATATTTTAGAAAACAAAATCTTTGACAGGTGAGGGAGGGGGTTTAAAATGTCTTTGTATGTTTAATTAATTAACTTATTTTTAAGGGGAACAGAAAGCTAATTCTCGGGAATTTTAAGAAATGAAAAAGTGTTTACAAAAATTAGCCCTCAGTCACCTAATTTTTAGAATAATAAATCTAGCATATGTAAACTTTATCTAGCAGTCTGTTCAATCATTTTTAAAAATGTAGATTAATTAAAGTAAAATATTAAAGAAAATTAATAAAATAAATTATACAAGTAAAATAAAACATCAAATACATATGAATTGTTTTATTGCTCTTAGGAATGCAGAGATTTCATGTCTAGAGTTCATATGTTTCTGCTTTACCTTTGTGAAGAGTTTGAAAATATGGCAGGATATGAAAAGCAGCATGAGATGAATATTAATAGTTGATTGAAGACAAGCTGGTTCTTGGGAAAGCATTTGGCTGAAGGTGAATTAATTGACTAGGTGGCTTCTTATTCTGTAAGGATGACATGGCTGATCAGCAGACTGCATTCATGACAGCAACATTGGTACAGGTACAATGGTCAGCAAACTTCATATGGGTAGCACTTCACCCCACTCCATTGGGATTCCAATTCATGCTTGCCAGAGATGGCGAGGGGAACCGAACACAAACTTTCTTCTCATTGGTTAACATAGTACAGGCTTATAACAGCTAAATAAAAAATGCTTAATAATCTTGAAAAACTCTCTCAGAAAAACAAAATCAGAATAAGAAAGAAAGAAAAAGTCTTTTATACTACTTTAGACATAGGCTATTTTTCTGATAACAATTTTGATCAATTTAATTTAATCTTGTATCTTCTTTTATTAATTAGTAAAGTTTTCCAAATTCCTAATGCCTTTTGTCTAACTTAAACATAGATTATCACCTTTTACTGCAAGATAAAATATTGAAACTTTTTTGTAAATATAAATACAAAAAGATTCCTTTTTTAAAAAATTTAAATAAGATTTCTATACCAATTATAAAGTCACATATGTTCTATAATTAATCTGCCTTTACTAACTAAAATTTTCAGGAATTTAATTAGCCTAATTCTAAATTAATTGTATCTTAGAATTTTCTAGAATTGGATATACAATTGGAATGTTAATTATTTATTTAATCTCGTCTCTCTTTCTGATCCCTCCCCACTATACACACACACACACACACACACACACACAGTGCCTTTAATAAGTTTTAATGAATAAAAAATGCTTATAATAAAATTTTAATACATAAATTTCCCATAAATTTAAAATTATTTAATTCTAAATTAAAAGTCACCAGTTAAAAAATTGATATGAGGCATATATATGTACATATATATAAAGCTTCAGTAGAGAATTCTTTTGAGTTGTATAAACGTTTTATTACATTTTGTATAAAATATACAAATAATATTGTAACTGAACAAGAATTAACTGAAGCTTCCAATGAATTATATCACGTTTGCAATCCTATCACATCTGTCCACCAGCCCTTGGCAGCTTCAGTTACATATAATCTGAGTTATTTACTTATTTAAATACTATTTTGGTAAAAATTTTTGTTTTAAATTCATTGTGTAAATATAATGATTTGTGTATGTAAATTAAATAACTAAAGTATACTTACAATATATTTTAATTAGAACGCTATTCCTTAACAAGCAAGTGTGAATATGTTACTAAGATAATTCACAAACTACGTTCCCAAAGAATAATTTAAATGGACTTTTAAATAATGGCCATTTTTTTTATTATATCAATGCTTATATATTTTGTCAGATTAAAAAACTACTAATTTTGTTGGAATTTAATTTTTATATGCTTAGTTTTATTCAAAAGTTTAAGCAATTTAAGTTTAAATTAATTCTCAGTCTTATTACAGCAAACTTATAATATCGGGAAGATTATCATCCATTTTCTAACGAAATAGATTGGCATTGCTATAACAAAAAGGAAAACTTAGTTTTAAGATTATTTAAATGATTCTTTGGGAACCTAGTTTGTGAATTATCTTAATAAGGGTGTTCAGATTTGTTTGTTCCATGAATAGTTAATATTTTTAGCATTAGATAGTTGATAAACTGTCAATTTATTCATGTGTTCATTAAAATCATTAGAATTTTAATTGTAATATATATCTGACTTAAATAGTAGACTAAATTCAATTAGAGATGTGCAATATTTTTTAAAGTAATATGTATGATTCTTAATACAGAATGTACGATTGTATGATGTAGAAATGTGGACTATAAGAAAGAAAAGTAAAGAGATATTGTTGGAGCAGAAATAGAGTTTTGGAGATCCTGAGAAAAGAATAAATCATGAGAATGGCAGTTGAAGATTATAAAAAACTGATAACAATCATCGAGACCATATCCCAAAAGTAAATAAGAGTAATCTCAGGGAAGATTGATTTGAAAATACAGAGGAGGAAGATTAAGGAATTGCTGGGGAAAAAAGTCCTCATGATCATCCTAGGAAACAATTCTCTATCAGCTATTATGGGTAGACAAATATGGTAGAGACAAGTACAGGAGTTTTTTGATTGAGGACATTTTCAGCAGTGATAAATCCTAGTATGCTTATGATAATTGGAATGCTTATTGCTTTATGATTTATAAAAAAAAATAAATTCTTCAAGCAATAGATGAATGCAGTATATTAGACTATCCAAAGAAAGTTCACTAATCTGATTTATCAAAGTAGATAGGCACTTTGTGGAATTATATATACATTAAACGTTTAAAATATTAAAATGTAAATAATGAACTTTTATACAACTAGCTTTTTAACTTATAATGTACATATAAGTATATTAATTGCATACTATCTAGTTAATAATAAAGGTAAGATTTTAATTGCAGAAGAATAAACAATGCATTATTAAGGACCCAAAATCAAAAGTTTTAGAATATGCCCTCGAACAACATAGTTTCTCTGAAAGTCAAGATTTTAGTTGTGAACTCTTACATTGCATTGTTTATTTTTCAGAAAATAATAATTACATAATATTTAAAAGGATATTAATTTCATTACTAGCTAAATCATTACATCTTTAAATATGTACTCTTAAAATATAAATATATGATAAATATATATGTATTGCCGGTGTGTTAATCATTATTTATAAGTCTGTAGAAAATCACATGGAAAATATCTTTTAAACTACAGCACAGACCATCTATGATTTATGAGTGTATCTCTTTTATGAATTAGAATTTTTTTTTTTGAGGCATATGATCTATTATGGACAGAATGTTGGTCACTATAACTGCATATACATGTGATTCTCAAATTTGATAATCTCAAGTAATTATTTAGTAATGGTATCATTCAAGGAATTGTTATAATATTGAAGATAACCAAAAAATGTTAAACAACATTCATCACTTTCTGGAAGTATGCAATCTATATGGATTGCTTTAATGAATAAACCCCTTTAAATAGTAAATACAAATGATTTATTGCTTATACTTAATTTATTCTTCACTATTGGTATATCGTATTCTAACAAGACAGAGGCTAATTAAAGATAATATAGCCTTATACGGTTCAGCGCAGTTGTAGAAGGATGAATTAGAAAGCTAAATGTGTTTGTGTTGAAGATCAGCCTGTTACTTCCAGTGCTACAATGAGTGACTAATCATGTAATTATTTATTTAAAGATAATGGGGTAAAATTACAAGTATTATTATTTTTCTTTTGTTTAAGAGTTTTCACAATGATTTATGATCAGAAAGAAAGATTGATTGAAAATACAATGCTGATTTAATGAAGTAGATGAATTTTAGGTATGAAAAGTACTTTTAGTAAATATGTATAAAGCTGAGTAATTTTGAGATAATCCTCCTAATATTATAAGTCAATTGTAAAGAGATATGAAAATTAATTTAAACAAATTATTTAATTTCTTTTAATGATAATTCATTATCTCAAAATGATGTCTTCGTTTAAAATTATAATTTTGTTTTATTCCTGAATTTTTAAAACCATTGTAAGTGATCTAAAAACATTTTAATTGAAAATGTTTTTAAGTTTTTTTTTGGAAAAAGTATTATATTAAGTGTATTAGGATTAAAGGACTTTGTTAAAAGTGTTTCATTACAAAATTAGTCAGCCATCACAATTATTAAATTGCCTGAAAGAAATGAAGATTAGATAGTAATTTTTAAATATTAGACAATATTAATATCATAACTTTTATTTTAAAAGATACATAATTTTAATCTATAAAAAGTCTATTTGTTTAGATATAAACAACATTTTACATTAATAGTCTTTTAATAATATTAAAAAAAAAGAAAAGATGAAATCTTCTTTCTGCTAGTAATTTATAAAAATAATCAAACATTATCTAAAAGATAATATATGAAAGAAATGTTTGCAATTTCTTTGAAAGAATACTGAGAAAGGTGCTTTATGAATACATTCCCACATAAAACAAATTAATTATGCAGAGATTCATTAAAGTGTTTTAAAATGAATAATATAGGAGAAAAACTGCTTCAGTGTCATTTCTGCAATTTCATTACTACTCAAACAAATATTTTAAAATTACATGAATCAATTATTATGAGAAAAATATATTTTCAGTGCACTTCTTGCAATTACAAAACTGGGGTAAATGGCAATTTTAAAACATATGAAAAAAGTCACATGGAACAAAAACCATTCTACTTTAGCACATGCGATTACAAAACCACTTACAAAAAAAAACGGGTACTTGTCTTATAAAGATTCCATTGGATGGCGCCGTTTTCAAGCTAAAACTATAAAATATGACCATTCCCGGGCCGCTGATTATAATAATTTTGCTGTGCTTTTTTGTAATGCGAAAATAAAAACAAAACAAAATCGTCTTTTATAAATATTATTTTTTATTAACGTATAAAATTTAAATGATAATAATAAAATGTAAAATAAAATCAACAAATTACAATTTGATTCATGTCTTTTCTATCGTATATTTTTTTAATTGTGTTATGGCTTTTTTTTATCAATTTTCTATCGGATATTTTTTTACTTGAGTTACGACTTTTGTTGTTGTTGTTTAACTAAAAAATAATAATCGTAATAAAAAGTAAAATTTCTTAGTGTATTTTTTTAATCTTCGTTTTACATTTCTTTCTTTTTTTACAGACAAAGAGATATTACGGCTATTTTTTACTTGAAATAGAATGACAATAAAAAGTAAAAGTTGTTACTGTTAGTTTTAGGTTTAGTTTTATAGTTAGGGTTACTTTTAGGATTAGTGTTCTGTTGTTTGTAATGCTAAAATAAAAAAATTCAAAATCATAACTGTACTTGGACAAAATAAAGAAAGTCAAACTTTTTTTAAACAACAACAAACACATATAAATGTCTTCTTTACTTACTAAACATGTTTATAATATTTGCTTTTTATGAAATTTACAAAAAAAAAAAAAACGTGTATATTTGCACTTTTCTTACTGGATATTTTTTTTGGTACCGCTCTTTTTTACTTCAAAAATATACACACGGTGTCGTGTGGAATGTTATGAACAGTACATTACTTGACGCGTTATCTAATTGCAACTCACTAAAAACATAGATATTTAACATTTTCCCAATTAAAACTTCAATACAGTACGTTGTAAAAAGTCTTAGAATTATTACTTTAAAAAATCTGAACATTTCAATACTTTAAAATAAAAAAAAATCCAATGAAAACAACATTTCCATCCAATTCAAATACAAACTCTCTCATCAAGCTGTAACTATTTTATAAACTGTGCGAATTCGGAAAATAATTGCTGCGATGCGACATACATGCTGTACTGCGACGCGACATAGCGGCCTGCATTCTGTAGCCAACTAAAAAGTTGTATTATAGAAAACACAGGTTTGAACGGGTCGGCTGCGGAAACAGCATCTTTAGCTATAAGATGAGTACCAAAAAACGTAATCACACATCAAAGAACTCATATGGGTGATAAACCTTTCCAATGCACTGTTTGTGATTTTAAAACAGCTGAAAAAATTAGGCTAAAAGTACATGAATGTATTCATACAGGTGATTATCTATCAATATTATTGTCTTTGGGGCTAGCTATAAAATATATGATCTCTGATTAAATATAATTAACTTATAAGTGTGGATTAGGGTAATAGTATTGTATTTATGTATCTAGATCTATGTAAACTTAATGCTAATAATCACATTACCACATACTTTAATTTTTATTTAGCTTAATCTTCAATGATTAGTAATTAAGATGATGTTTTATACTTTTGAGATTTATTATCTACAGTATTATACAAGTGAAATAGATTTAATGTTTAAAAAAGGAAAAGTTGACTACTTCTCATTTGCATTTTATAATTATTTTATATAAAATGTTTATTAGGAATATATTAAATAGGTTTTATAAATGTAAAAATAACTTCCTTTTTTATGCTGCAGAAAGAAGTTTGCTGTTATGTGAAACTGGATTCTTTTGATTCCTCTTTGAGGCCTTAAATGACCAATGCATATGTTCTTGTTGTTGTAACTGTTATTATTATGAGACGATTCATTTGGTAAATGAACATCGATGGGCTCCTTATCATTACACATCAGCCAGCATGGTCAGTTTATTAACTTTTTATCTCTTTAAGATCAAGAGATATTATGGACTCTTAGTTGCCTGATAGTATTTAACTGAAGTATTTCTCAAGTTTTTTTTGAAGTAGGATAGAAGAGTGTGAATGATTTTTTTTTCATATACATATTTACAATCATGAAAGATAAAACTAAATTATGATCCTTATAACCACTTGTGTCCTATGTTATTGCAGTCTTGAATTGGGAGGAATTCATTCAAACAGACCCATCATTCATTGCTTAAATATAAAATGAAAAGGGGGATAGCGATTTTTGCCAGCTTACTGTCCCAACCAGAGTGTTAAGAAAATCAATGGCGTAGAATGGGTTTTCTAGGATTTATTGACTTCTATGTTATTTTAATGGTCTTATAAAAAAAAATTTATGAAGAAGTTAACATTGATGTTGAGGAAGAATTTCTGAAAGCATATATATCAATGTCAAAATGAAATGAGAGGAGTATAGATGACTTGTTTAATATTGGAGTTTTTGGTCCTTATTGAGTTTTATATTAATTTAATAGTCTTACAAAAGAACTTTATTAAAAAATTAGTATTTCTACTTCTATGTCTTTCCAGTCTTAAAAATTTAGATATTCACAAATTGTGTCTTTTTTAGTGTTTATATTAAATGGTTTTTTTTTCAAAGAACTGTGAAAGTTCCCAGTGGTTTACAATAATTTAATTTATTTTTTTGTTACTAATATGGTTACTAGGAATATTTTTTATATTTAAAATTCTAACAATTTTTAATCATCTTTAATTTTTAGTTTTTCTTTAGTTGGTCTTTTTTCACCCCATACTGGATATTTTAGGATATTTATTTTACAGAATTTGAAATAAAAATTATTACACTTCAGCTTTCCAGTAGTGACTGTTAATTTGTATTCTCAGGACCACTTTATTTTTTATTTGCAGTCGAATATCTATAATATTACAATAAATATCATATAACTTCAAATTGACCTCTTGACATAAATTCTCAGGTGAAAAAATTTTTTAGTACATTGATGAGAACGTTGATCATTTTTTAATAGCTTATCTGGAATTGAAAATAATGATATAATCTTCATTATTAATAAACTTATCATCCTTGGAAGACCCCATAAATGAGTTTGGAAAAAAGAAATAAAATGTTAAAGACATGGTTTGCACTAATTATATAAATCATTCAAAGAATTACAGTACCATATAGTGATTCTTTGGATTAGTAAATTTTGATATTATTATACTGTTTTTTCTTCTTCCAGAAAACACTTCTAAATTGGAGTTTTCCAAAGTATACTATCGTTTCAATGAAAGCAAACACTATTGCATCTTTGAAATATTAAAATTTCCTTCAATTTCTCCTTCTTATTTACATTGCTGAATTATATATAATATACCATATACTCCACAATTTACACTTCACAATGCACTTTTAATATATGATTTATTTTATCTCCTCTTACCTACAGATTTGACTGTCCAGCAGTCATCATCAGAGCTCTTACATTACCAACTAAAGTAGTTGTTTATGTAACTAGAATAAACAGATTTAACTTGCTAAATGTAGCAGAGATTGGAGTGTGTGCTGTATATACAAAATCTGGTTTTCTATTTAGAAAGTGATCAATATATTTATACTGATCCACATACATAATCTGGCAACTATCCAAACCAAAAGTTGTTGATTTTTCTAAGATAATGATACACCCGAGTTTTTAAACATTAATTATTAAAGTTACATTCAAAATATCTTTGGAATTAGTTAGAATGTTGCAAGTAGTTACTTCCCTGTCATAAAATGTGCTGCCTTTTAATTTTTTAAAAGCAACAGCACATGGGAGTCGTGTAACTCAATGTCAAAGTCCACCTTTCTACTTATAAAACTACTAACATATTTAAATTGATTTACATTTTCAAGTTGATAATCATAGAAGTCAAAAGCTGCTGAGGTTTTTTTTTCTTTCATTGACTCATAAGGAACTCGAGTTAGAGATATTTCTATTAAATAATTAATTTCTCCTCTCATACCTTTATTTATATATAATAATTAATCCATGAAAATATTTAATTAACATGTATTAGTTTTCTAGGAGAGATAAAATAATATTTACAACATATATAGAGAAGATGAGATTCTTCTAAGTTCTAATACTTATAAAAATATGTTTGGATTAAATCTATATAATACTTGAGTTAGAAAAAAAAAGGGATTCCCATTTGCTTCTACTTAAATCCAAGGCGATTATAAAGATATTGTAGGTTTTTAGTCCAAATAGTTTAACATAGTCATTCATAATTAAGTTATCTAGATTACTCCTATTATCTTACATAATCTTGTTATTATTTGGAAATATCTCCACTCATTCCTATGTTTATAATGTAATTAATCCACAAAAATATTTTAACATATATATTCTGTTATGGGATTCTTGACAAATTTTATTATAATTTCAGATTAACAAAAAGTCTAGTTTAATAAATGATTAATGATAAACATAGTTAGGTTTATCAAAAATGTACAAAGTCGAGGTTGTGAGTGGAGCAAGTTGGGCGATTGTAAATAAAGATGTGACAATTCCCACCATAGATAAATACTCTTCATGTAATAAAGATATATTTGAGCGCTGCCAACTGATGAGTGCTGGTTGAGCTTGAAATGCATCTTGGGGGATCATTTGTCTTTTATTGTATCTTTATTTATGTAAAGAATAATAAAAAAAAAAGAAAGAAAGAGAAAGTATGGAGATTATTAAAAAAAGAAAGAAATAAAAGTTATATTCAGACCAAGAGTAAATTTCTTTTGGCTTAAATATTTTAATTTTATAACTAAAACAAGTAATAATTGTTTTAAAATTTAATTTCCTCTATTATTTTGTACAAATCTGCTCATGTAGACATGAGCATACCAAGACTGACACTTTTCATTTGTATCAAACAAGTAAGAAATTTGATCAGATTAAACCCAAACATTCATTTAAGCAAAAATAACCTATTTGCAATTGTTATATTTAATTGACATCATAAGAAGATCTAATTCATTAGAAACGTATATAATTCCAAGAGAATGATGATGATGAGATGTAATGTAATTTCTTTTTTTGGAGTCAGGAATCTCTCAGCTACCATGCCCAGAGGAATTTGTTAGCCACTTTACCTTCCCTTTCCCATTTTAAGTTTTCCCATAGTTTTTTCTATCGTGCTCCATCCCATTTCCCAATATGATCTTTGTCAACTCCATAGCCTTTATATTTAAATCCACCTTATTTTTTCCCAAACCCAGCATAAAAACCAAGACCACCTTCTATGTAATCACTTAGTTTATATTTATTATTCCCACAACATTATTTGTGCTCCTGCAATCATTTACATTCAATTAACAGAATATTTTCTATGCCTTCCTTACACAACTTGCAGACTAAATTATCCACATTTGTCCATTTATATGTATATTCCCTTGTTGCTAAAGATCCTGTTTGAACCTTAAACAGAATACTACTTTCCTTATTATTATTATTATAAATTAACTCACACCCAATATTCTGTTTTCTTCTATATATATTTAAATTCTTTACTCTCTCAAGTCCCTATTCTTTATTAGTGCATCTATTCTATCCCATTCCTTGAAACTATTACACTCAAAAATTCTATCACAATCATCACACCTTTTGTATAAGCATACTGACATAAATTCTTTATCCAAATCTTCTGCATACCGTACTACCTTTCTCATCCATCTTGTTGTTTGCCCTTTACTCTTAACCCAATTAAATACTATTTTGGCTATTCTCTTATTATTCATAAACTGCAATCTATTGAATATTTTCATTTTGCTTTTTGCATCTCATATAAAAACTTGACTGTCCCATTTCTGCTTGAATTTACTCCTTTGCTGTTCACGCATCTGCATCCAATGCCTGTCTTCCTACTTCTCTTTGTAGTTTTTCTACATAATCTAACACCACACATAATGCATTATTACCATATGTTAATCCTGCTACTGCCCCTCCCATACAATTCTAACTACATCATATTTATTATATGACACTGTTAATTTCTTTATCAGTCTCTTTCTTTTCTTTGCTTCATTTATCAATTTTTTCTCCCATTCATCCAAGCAATTTCTCCGATTACTTAAAACGATTCCCAAATTGTTATATCTATTCACCACACTTAACTTTATATCCCCCAGTAAAAATTCTTTGTCTTCTCTTTCCCCAGTATTAATCATAATTACTTTTGATTTTTCTTCACTAAATTTAATCCCCATCTCTTTACCCACCCTTGTGCATGTCCTCAGCATAACTTCCATATCTTCCCTTCTTTCTGTGCACAAGAAGACATCCGCAAATAAGACACAATAATGTATATACTCCCTTGCCACCTATTAATGGTATCTCTACCCCTCTTCCTAGTCTTTCTATTGCTCTTTCTATTTCATTCAAATACAAAAAAAAAACAAAATAGATGACATAAGGCATCATTGCATTAGTCCCATCCCATTTTTAACTTTAACTAATTCTATACTCCCTAATTCATATGTATAGTAATTATTTTCATACCATCTCTTAATGAGACCCATTAAAGCTCCATCCATTTCCAAATTTACTAAACTTAGTCATAATCTATTTCTATTTACTCTATCATATACCTTCTCTATATTTATAAAAACCATACATAACTGCTTATCTGTATTTCTACTCCTACCTAAGTTGTGTAACTACAAATAAACTATCTCATATACTCCTATCTGATCAAAAACCTTGCATTTCTCCCATTATATTATTTTCTTCCATCCATTTTGCACCCCTTCAAGCCACCATATACATGAAAACTTTACAAAACCCTGACATTACCACTATCGGTCTATAATTACTTAACTTTCTGATCCTTTCCTTTAAATAGTAGTCTTACTCTTGTATTACTCCAACTATTCAGAAAATCTCTTCTGTGCCATAGTATTAAAACATGATAATAGGTTTAATTTGGCCCTATGTCCTAAGTTCATTTACCAACTTTGCTGCCCATCCATCTAAACTTTTTGCCCATTCTAAGGTGGAGCCATCTATTATAAATTTTAGATAGTGAACTTCAGATGATCAATGGTATAATATCCCTCTCATCCAGTGTGTGACTTTGACCATTAGAGAATTAGGATTTCAAATGATGACACTAATGCATATAGACATCAAGCAAACACCTACAATTTCTTTACAATATTTTGCAAGATTTTAAATCCAAGATAACATACTTGCATAAATCTGACACCAGTTCAATTTCTACATATTTTAGAAATACTACAGGCACCTTCTACTCATTATTATTACTAACAATATCAGAATTTTCTTATATAATTCTGTTCAAATTATTAATCTAAATAGAACAAATGAGTAAAAGATGGCTTCTAGATGCACAAAAGCATTAATCACAGTTTTGAATCCTAATCCCTACTCACAAAAATGAGCAGCAACAAGTCCATTGATTATTCAAAATTATAGTGAGTTGTTCTAGAGGTGCATGAAGAAAACTACTCTTGGAAGTACAAGAGAACGTAATATGATATTGTTATTAGTAATATAACATTTGGTACGATTGTGAATGAAAGAAGATCGGCAATGAAGTGCATGAATTTCATCGTTATAATAACCTGAAAACAAACAGATAATTGACAATCTTTAATTAACAAAAGTCAATAACAACTTTGCCATACCTAATATCACTAATAATGTTGATAAATATTCCAGATATATTCATTAATATTAATTATGCATTTATATTTTCTATATAATAAAAGTATACTGATCCCTAAAGAACACACTAATGGAAAACCACATTATTAATAATATTAATTATTAAATACCCAAGAAATGAAATATAATTCCACATATGAATAAAATGGTGTAAGGAAATATTCATAATAGTTTTTAAATTCCAAAATCAATTACCAAAAAAAAAAAAAAAGAATATATATTGATATTAATCATGTGCAAGACATATAGCAAATACATTTACATCGATTAATACACCAGAGGGTAAACTCCATACAGTAGTGCCACCAATACTAGCCAGAGTAAGGATGCAAGAAGGTTTGTGCATAAAATCCCTATCTAGTGCTAACTCATCCAATATCCCCAGACTAGTTTCCAACTTGTGGCTTTCATCAGTGAAGACCCTTGGATCTGAGAGCACTGCAGTGTCTACTCATCCAATATTCCCAGACTAGTTTCCAGCTTATGGACTGATGAAAGCCACAAGCTGGAAACTAGTCTGGGGATATTGAATGAGTAGGCACTAGATAGGGATTTTATGCACAAATCTTATTGCATCCATTGATTCCTCTGGCTTGCACTGGTGGCACTACTGTATGGAGAGTTTAGCCTCTGTGTAAACAGTTTGGGTAAGCATAAGAAATGGTGATCATGTGATCTTTAGTAGATTAATATAAAAAAAATAACCAAAGTTGAAATTTTTTTTTCAAGTATAGGAAATAACTATCAAATTTCAAGAATATATATAAATTAATCATATGTGGCAAATACATTTACAAAAAAGTATTAAAAAAATAAATAAATAAAAATAGTTACATTATCATCATTATGATTTATTTCATTTTATTTACAACCTCCATATAGTTTGAAATATACAAACCATTTACAAGTAGATAATATATATATAAATATAGTAAAACTAAAATGACAGTATTATAATTAATATAAAATTTGTACACCTAATATTTCTTATAGTTGTTTTTATTGTTTAAAAATGTTGCCTTATCAAAAGATAAAATGCTTATTTCTAATTTGTTATTAACATCAATAGAATTGTACAACTTGCTTATTCTTGGTAGTGTTCTAAATACAGTTTTAGCAGTTATTTCTGTTTTTTCATGATAACTTGTCTTTCTGATTATTTGAATTTCATTTTGGTTATATAATTTGATAAACAAATTTTCATGTAAAATATACAATAATGTTAGATTTCGTAATTATCTTTGTTTTACAATTAAAAGATAATGTTCTGATTAGCATCTGTATAATTGAATGATTAATATTTCTGATCCATAGTATGTCACAGGTAATACTACAGTTTTAAGCAACAAAATTTCTGTTTTTCCTGAAGTTTTTATCATTTTTCAATATTTTCCATAGTTTTATGTTTTTGTATTTCTTTATAATGTGTTTTTTTAAGAATTAGTACTATCAAAATTTATTCCAAAATCATTGACATTCTTTTTTTGTAATTATTTTGATACTATATTAATTTAAAGTGTCAAATCACCCCCCGCCCATGTTATTGTTTTTTTTTTTTTTTTAGCAATGCTACCTTATTAATAAAAATAGCATTGTTGAAAATACATAATGTTTGGGGGTGATTTGACATTTTATATTTGAATTTTGAGTTAGCGATATGCACTGAGTTTATTTCATGTAATAATTTATATCAAAATTTGTAGATTTTTGAAGTACAATAAAAACAGAACATTTCTCAGCATTCACTTTCCTGCTATATATATATACACACACACCAGTTTTCAAAATTATTCAAATCAGCTTGTAATTTAATTATATCAAATAGATCACTTATTACATTAAATGTTTTATCATCAGCATATGACAAGATTTATGAATGCTTTATATCTTGTCCTATATTTATTGTAAAAGTATTGAATAGCAGTGGTGCTAAAATCCCTCTTTGGGTATACCTTAGTTGATTTGAGAGATTCACTACTGAAATAAATGTAAATCTTAGCATCTTTTGGGTAAGCAACTAATTAATTATTATATATTCAATTTTATCAGTTTCATTATTAATAATTTATGACAGATTAAGTCAAATATAGATGGCAAATCCAGATAGATGACATCAATTTTTTCCCCCAAGATTTAAGATATGTGATATATGATTTTGAATTGTTATAAAATTACTACTAACTGACTTTTTGGTACAAAATAATGTTGAGATTTTGGTATGATCTTATTAATATCATTTTTTATTTCTGAATAAGAACAATTTTCAAAAATTTTAGAAAAAATTGGTAAAATAGATATTGCTCTATAAATCTTTGGATCACCTTTATTTTATAAATAGGTACAATTTGCTGTATCTAATAGCGCCTGCAGTAAATTTTGCATTAAAGGAGTTATCCCTTCAGAATAAATGTTGGAGTTTCATACAATTTAAAATTCTTTTAATTTCTAAGATTTTTTATAGCTTTTTCCATATTTTGCTGAATTATTAGAATTGTTTTGTTAATTCATTAATTGCTTCATTCATTTTGTCTCGCTATTTTTCAGAATGTTGAAAGAATTGATTTATTATACTATTATGATTACATCTCAGGGCCATGCTTTTCTGTATTATAGTAATGATCTGAGTTCAAATCCCCTATATTTACAATTAGGCTCCAGGAATATGAAAAGAGCCTGGATTTCAAATATTACAGTAATATGTTTGTTTACACCTTAAAATGCTTATTTCTTTTAGTTTTTCCACTAAATAATACAAACAATATGTAAGAATACTGTATTTTATCATGCAGTTATATAATATCAGCATTAACTTCATGAATAGATTTGTGGATGTTTGGATATTGGCAGATTTATTATTTGTTTTTTGACTAAATGATCTAAAAGCAGAGGAAAAATAAAAGGTCTTGTTTAAATGTTTGCCATCATGATCTGCCAGCAGGGATTAAAAAACAAAATGTCTTTGAATATTTAGCATTTTTTCAATCTCCACTTGTATGTTTTCAATAAACTACTGAATGAATTTTAAGAACAAATAATTATTATTGAGGATACGTGATATATGGGTACACACAAAGAACATATCCAAATAGATGAAGCCAGGCTCACCAGTCATCAAAAGTTCAACTAACTTCTATAGTATGTTGCAAGATAACCAAATATCCATTTCATAATATGCCATTATCTATACTGTAAATGGTTGTACTATTAAAAAGTTTTGTTCTTTTTTAGTTTCATAACATTTGCTAATTATAGTTGTAGTGTAAGAAAAATATGTAATACTTCATATTATTTATGAATTAAAATTTTGAAAGTTTTTAACTATCTATCAATTGTAATATTAGGATAAACACACAGAAATATTCCCATATTCACCACTTCCTTTATTTTGCTATATCTTATACAAATATAATTTATCCACTATTTTGAACAGTTTTTAGCAAAAACCTTTTATTGACCTTACACTTCAACTATACTGCAGTCTTCTTCAGAGCTATAATATAATAAACAAAATAAAATACATAACTATATAAACAATATCATAAAAAATGTATTTTATGTTCATTATACCATAGCTCTGAAGAAGACTGCAGGACAGTCGAAACATAAGATCAATAAAACGTTATTGCTAAAGTGTTCAAAGTAGTGGATAAATTGTTTTTATATAGGATAAACACATGCTTATTTTTCTCAGTTGTATTGTTCTTATTGTTTAAGAAAACAAAGTCTACTACTTATTCATTAAAATGTCATAACTTTTATTCTACTATTTATTAATTAAAATTTAACACACTTTATAAAGATTTCAGAAAGGGGAGAGGGAAAAATGAAAAAGAAATGCAAACTTTGTATTCTACTGTTTCTTCCTTAAAATGCTCTGCACGGTTTGGTGTAGCAGTAGAACATCTGACTTAGGATTGGGAGATCCAGGATCGATTCTGGCGCTTAAACTTATGAACTCCTGAGCAATAAAACCATTGGTCTTTTTTTACTTTACAATTGCAAAAAAAAAAAGATATACATAATCTGTATTAAAATTTCCAAAAAAAACTAGTTGTTTTTCTTTATGCGTATTTATAAATACAACATATACGCACAAAACAGAATACCATTATTTCTTCTGTTTATTATTTACTTATTTTACTAATGATTTGGTGGCTTTCTCAGATATATAAAAAAAAATCACCTGTTTTGTTTTCATGTTTTGAGAAAAAAACATTAAAACATAAAAAGCTCTGCTAATTGCTCTAACAAGCTTTATTGATAAATGCCAGCAAAATAAAGCATTTAAAAATCTATCTTGAAACTACTCCTCAATCTCAGACCAATGGTTTCATACTTTGGCACTCCTCAGTGAGGCACTATGGTAGTTTCAGAGTCTAGATCTAAAAATACCAAACTAAAGCCAGCATTTATCTAAAAGTTAACTATTAAGTAGAACATCTGAAATTTTTAAATACCTCTATGTCTTCAAACCCAGCTATCTAGCTCAAATAGCTACATTGGGCTTAGAGATCTTCAGCCAAACCATATATTAATAGCTTTAACAATATAACATTGCATAAGACTTTAAAGCAAGGACTATAAATAGTCAATAAAAATTAATCATACATCACATGACTTAAGTTTTTAAGCTTGCAAATAAAACATAAAGAGCTATTTGAATTAGATTGCTGGGTTTGAAAACATATAGGTGTCTAAAAAATTTCACATTTTCTACTTAATAGTTAACTTTTAGATAAATGCAAGCTTTGGCTTGGTATTTTTAGATCTAGTGTCTGAAACTACCCTAGAACCTCACTGAAGAATGCCAACACATGAAACTATTGGTCTGAGGTTGGGGAGTAGTTGCAAGATGCATTATTTTGCAGGCATTTCTCAATAAAGCTTGTTAGAGCAATTAGCAGAGCTCTTATTTTTTATTTACAAGCTTAAAAAATTAAGTCATGGGTTATATGTAACTTTAATTTTTACATTAAAACAGATTGGTAAAATTTTTAAATAATTAGTTTGATCAGAAATATAACTATAGTTATAAAATGTATTTTTTTACACATTTATACTAATAATTTTTTATAAACATTATCAATTAATAATTTGTTACATACCATACATTTAAAGATACAGAAAGCAAAAGAAAAAAGTCATAATCTTTTTGGATTAAAATAAACAATTTCTATAAAAATACTTACTGAATTGTCCAGCATATTTTAAAAATCTTTCAAAAGTTTCAATCTTGTTTATGATTAAAGATTACAATTTTTTTCACAACTTTCTATATTACCATCAAAAATATTTTTAAACACATTTATAGATAATACAGCAGTTTTTTTTTTTCACGAGTAAGGCAATCATATTCAGTATTTATTCATTTTAGTTTCCATTGTTTGTATAAAATCGCAATCAAAATAGCAAAAACCAATATTCTTCTTCTGACTAATATTTATATATTCAATATTTTTCTATTTTTAAGATTGTCCAAACAAATAAAATATATAACTTTCAAACATAATCCATCACGTTAAAGACAGCCTACAAATGTAACAATTAGATCCCAGCACCATATTTAAACATTAATAATTGTATAATATATAAAAATTAAAACTTGCAAGAGAAATTAGTCATAATAGCTTTCAAATTCGAAAATTAATTATAAAAAATAATATATACATTAATCATATGCAAAACATACAGTGAATAAATTTACTAAGACAATCATCATCATCATCAACCATTATCAATCCACTGCACGATGAAGGTCTCTCCAAGTTTAATCCATCTTCTCCGATCTTTAGCTTCTCTTCTCCACAACACCCCTGCACATTTTCTTATTTCATCCATCCATCTCACATGTGGTCTCTTTCTGGGTCTTTTACAATCTCTTGGAATAAATAATAAAATAAAAATAGTTACATATAATACAATAACCAAAGCTACAAACATTTTTTTTTTAAATACAGAGAATAGCTGTCAAATTCCAAGAATAAATATACATTAATCACAACACAATCAGCAAATGAATTTACAAAATTTAATCCAATAATAAAACAGTTGCAGGCAATATAAAAACTTGCAAATATTTTTTGAATATAGATGAAATATGAGCAATATCTAATGAATAACAGCAACAAAAGAAACAATCTGACAACATTATTTCAAATTAACCTGGTAATGCCAACAAAGTTTTTGGCTAACTAAATATTAAGAATTGAAACTTTATGAAATAAAAAGGAATGATGATAAAAGTAATAATTGAATGTTTTGAGAGGTAGAAGCTTCGATCCAGAGACTAACTCAAGTAGAGTAATCTGCTGCTGCATTAAACATGCAGGCAAAATGAAATTCTTCACTATACTTTTAAAATAGATGAGTAATCAAATAGCTTTATTGTTTAATTATTCATAAGGTTTTTGAGAGCTGGAAGTACCAGAAATGGAATCATTTAGAAGACCTTAAGCTCTAGAATTTGATACTCAACCAATGCAATAAATAACGCAGGATGTAAAAATAATAAAACATTTTAAATTTAGAGGATTTGAACTCATACTTTCAAGCAACTTTAAACTATTTACACTATCTCATACTACTGATACACATGACCACACGCATGTAGAAAAGATAAATATATATATATGTATTTCGTGCTGAACCAGCACTCATCAGTTGGTCCAGATTATCATCTCCTGCACATATATATATAATCAGTGCTCACTTCATATTAAGATAACACATCTTTATACTTCACTGGACAGGCTTCAATCTACTCCAACTCTTCAGCAATCCATACCATTGAAAATCTAATGATAGAATGCCCAAATCTCATGCTGATGCCAATATTGTTGCAATGCCCATGTTGACCTCAAGTCACTCTGACCCCTCATGTATAGAACAGTATATAAAACATTTTGTAGCTTCAACAATATTTATTACTGCTTTCCTACAATACAATATATATATATGACTTGCTTTATTAACTATTATATATTAAAAAGTATTTTTTTTTTGTTAAGTCAAGATTTCTCTTATGATTTACTCAAGTTAATTAATCAATGACATAAGTATAAAATCAATATCTAGCATTAAAAATTATAATGTAAAAGCAAAATTGGTTCCTAGTTTTTAGATTACATGAAGCAATTCTTGGCAATCATGTAATCACATTTTCCCAGAACAATTTTTTATAAATTTAGTTTTCTAGATTCTTCAATGTCATATTGCTTATTATGATAATCAAATTAATCAGTACTATTTTTTCCCACTTATTTTTTTTGGTTATTATACACATTATACAAATGAATTACAGTATACTCTCTCACCATAGGACAAAAATTTCTCATTGGTTACTTATTCAAGCAAAATGTCAGATATAATCTGATCAAGTATTCATTTGTTTTTCTTGGTGTCCATGGTGCTTAAAAATATGTTTTTCTATTTCTTCACTATCTAATTTTTATTTATAATTAAAAAAAAATGTCCCAATTTAAATTGGTTTTTAAAAATATATTTACATCTAAGTTTTCCCCCCAGATTTTTAACTATAACTGATAAATGTCAATCAAATACCTTAATTGTGGATCATTTTTTGTCAGTGCTATGTGTGCGTGTATTCACATATACACGCAATAATAATAACTCTATTAACTCCATGTATGTGTGTGTATTAACAGATACACGCAATAATAATGTAACTATTACAAATGAATACAAGTATGTGTGTGTATGCTTATTAACAGAGATACGCAATAATAATGTAACTATTCCAAATATTCAAGTATGTGCGTGTATGCTAAAGGCATCACAGAAACGATTAAGGTTGGTCAGAGATAACCAGACTGACCACTTTGTACCTCATGTCATGGGATGACCAATGGAAATAGAGAGTGTTACAAACCGGGACGGCGGGAAAAAACAAGTTCAGACTTGCTAGGTGAAGTTGAGGGATGGATGCGTTTTCCTGAGTGCACAGACACTACTTCACTTTCAGCTCATCTCACGGAGAGGTCTACCTCCGAACATACCAAGGTAGACCTAGGGACCATTAAAGGTCACATAGACTTGAATATTATTTATTGTAAGCCTGCGGGCCTTTAAGACTAGAGTTGTATAATAATGTGTTAGTCAGTTTATCTTCTGTAATAATTGTATTATATATTGATCCTTGTATATGTATTTATGTATATAAACCTATTAACTCCACTACCGTGTTCGTGTGTTAATTATATAATATACTTGCTGCTGTTGAGTGCGATAAATCTCACTCAAACCTCGACCATATAAATATCCGACTAGTACTGGATATTGCACTGGCGCAGTCATAACAGTTCAATTTGAACCCTAGCAGTCTGCTGACAACCAAATAAGTCAGGCAGAATTATTGAAGTAGCGGTATTAAACGAGTTAGTTATATAAATTGCTTAAAATGCAATCGACAATATCCGAGTTTGACATCAGAGAGGCAAACGAGTGGCCCCTGTATGTTCAACAGATTGAAAATTACTGTTTTATTAACAGAGTAGAGGAAGATGCGTATAAAACAGCGACATTATTATGGTTTTCAGGAAAGGGGGTCATACAAATAGCTAACAGATTAGCAGAACCCAACACTCCTGAAAAATTAACCTACAATGAGTTAAAAGATCGTTTGTCAAATTATTTTAATCCTCGCCCATCTAGGCACATCGCCAGACTTCATTTTCGAAATCGCCATCAAGGCAGAAACGAAAATACGCAGGATTACAACTCAGCCCTACGCGAACTCGCAAAAAACTGCTGTTATGATTCATATTTAGAAGAAGCGCTACTGGAACAATTCCTATGTGGAATGAATAGCGACAGTTTGAGGCAGCAGTTACTGGCTGATAAAGACATAAATTATCGTGAAGCTATCAAACGCAGTATCGCTCACGAAATAGTGGTGGAGCAAGCAAAAGAATTTGCTTTGAAAAAAGGCGTTGATAGCGATCAAACAGGAATATTTGGTGTTGAAAAACTCAACAAAGGGTCTTCCGATAACAAAACTATTAAACAGACAAATAAAAGTCAGACAAAGTGCTATTGTTGCGGAAAACTAGGTCATATAGCTAAAGATTGCTATTTCAAACACGATCGATGTAGACTGTGTAAAAAAATAGGTCACATGGCGAGAATGTGTGAAAATAGAACAGTTGACCAAGTTAAAGGAAATAATATACAAAGTATAAATAATACCAAATGTAATATTGTTATAAATAACACGGTTATAAATCAAGCACAGAAATTTATGACTACTGTGAAAGTTTACGGAAAACCCCTGTCGATGGAAATAGACAGCGGTAGCGGCATTTCTTTAATATTCGTAGCCGACTGGAATTCGATCAGGGCGGAAATAAGAGAGCCCCCTAGGCTTAGCAATACTAAGCTTAGAGCATCGGACATAAATGGTAAAGAAATAAAAATTAAGGGTGTAGTCCAAGCCCAAATTACGAGTAGTAAAGGCAACATTTCAATCTTGCCGCTATATATTGTACACGCCCCCATAAACCCTCTCATTGGTCGGGACTGGTTTACAGAGCTCGGAATGGAAATTTCATTGGTCAAAAAAATTGACAATGAAAAAGACATAAGAGATCGTTTCCCTAAACTTTTTAATGGCAAACCAGGAACGATTAAAACTAAACCTGTGTCACTGGAAATGTCACCAGAGGCCGTGCCAATAATTTGCAGACCTCGGAAGGTCCCCTTCGTACAGAAAGAAAAAGTAGCGAAAGAGATAAATGAGTTAGTGAAGAACGGCGTTCTAGAACCAACAGAGGAGACAGAGTGGGCGACTCCGCTGGTCGTTATCACCAAACCTAACGGACAGATACACTTGTGTGGCGATTATCGCATAACTGTCAACAAATCTCTAAATAAACACGCCTACCCCGTTCCAAACTCCAGAGAAATATTAGCATCACTGCAAAAATCAAAATATTTGGCTAAATTAGATTTAGATGCGGCCTTCCATCAAATTCCAGTAACAAATAAGGCTGCTGAAATTCTAACACTGACTACTCATGTGGGTCTATTCAAATGCAAACGCCTCCCATTTGGCATAGTGTCCACTCCCAGTATATTCCAAGCAAAAATTGAAACTCTGCTTACTGGATGCGAGGGCGTTATCCCTTATTTTGACGACATATTAATTACTGCAAGATCAGAAAATGAATTGCATTGTTGTCTAACTACTGTCTGTCAAAGGCTAGAAGAGTTTGGAGTGAAATTAAACACTGAAAAATGTATATGGAAGGCCACTGAATTAAAGTTTTTAGGACACATAGTCTCTAGCTCTGGGACAAGGCCATCCCCCGAGAAGGTCAAGGCAGTGTCAGAAGCTAGAAAGCCTAGTAACGTAAAACAATTGCAGGCTTTTTTGGGTTTGGTAAACTATTTTGAGAACTTCCTAGAGGGCAAAGCTCACATAGCCAAACCATTATACGAGCTACTGAAAAAGAATCAGAAATGGAAATGGGAAGCAACACAAGAAAGGGCTTTTCAAAATACCAAAGCTTTACTTGTAACAAACAAATTATTGGTACACTATGATAGCGATCTTGAAATAACACTAATGACTGATGCATCAGAATATGGAGTGGGGGCAGTAATATGTCACCCAGCTCAATCTGGGGAACGTCCCATAGCATACGCGTCACGCACTTTGTCCAAAGCTGAAAAAAATTATAGACAGCTGGATAAGGAAGCGCTAGCTATAGTATTTGGAATTTGTAAATTCCACCAGTATCTATACGGTCGTTATTTCAAAATCATGACAGACCACAAACCACTTCTGGGAATTTTAGGCATCAAACAAATTCCGGAACACCTCAGCCCGTGCATGTTGAGATGGATTAACATACTTGCCGGGTATGATTACAGTCTGGAATATAGAAAGGGAAAGAATATTGGTCATGCCGATGCATTATCCCGAATGCCTGACAACTCAGAGAATACAACAAGCGAAATAGAAATCAATTATATTGACGCGCTTCAAAGCCAGTCTCTTAATAGCCGAAAAGTAGCAGCATGGACTAATGAAGACGCTGGCTACAAATGGCTGATGGAAAAAATTAGAAGAGGCTGGCCAGCACAGCGTCCTCCATTTTTGCACATAGAGCTATGGAAAGCTCGCGAAAAATTATCAATATGTAAAGGTTGCATTCTTAAAGGCAATCAGGTCCTAATACCAAAAATAGCTAGATCGCACATACTAAATTTACTACATGAAGGTCATCCAGGCATTGTCAGGGCAAAAGCGTTAGCCCGTAGTTATGTATGGTGGCCAAGAATCAGCACTGAGATAGAAACATTCATAAAAAAATGTTCTAGCTGTCAGTCATGTGCAAAAGCACCCCCAGCGAAATATGAAGCTTGGAAAAAAGCAGAGAAACCTTGGCAGAGAATTCACATTGACCACTGCGGTCCAATCCACGGACAATTATTTCTGGTAGTGGTGGATGCCTACTCAGGATGGTCAGAATATAAACCAGTGAAAAACACAAGTTCGGATGAGACGCTGGACAAGCTCATGGAAATTTTTTCATACCACGGGCTACCGGAAACCCTCGTATCCGATAATGGAACCGGTTTCACGTCTGAAAAATTTGCCGAATTTATGCAGGAATGGGGGATTAAACACATCCTTACCCCCTACCACCCCCAATCAAATGGACTGGCCGAGAAAGCGGTACAAAGCTTAAAGTCATCAATGAATAAATTGGGAAAAGGAAGACTCCAAGAGGCAGTTTTCATGGCGTTGCTATATCAGCATTCCACACCCACAGCTAAAACGGGCAGATCACCTGCAGAAAAATACTTAGGCCGGAAATTACGTACAAAGCTCTCAGCAATAATGCCATCAAAAGAGCATCAAATGCCAATTATGACAAACAACAAATTTTCACCTGATGAACGAGTCTGGGTGAAAAATAATTTAAATAAATCATGGACTCAGGCATACGTGGTACGCCATTTAAGTAAACAAGTGGTTGTTGTCCGTATGGCAGACGGCAAACAATTGCGTAAGCACATTAACCAATTGTGCAAGAGTGCAACAGAATTCTGTACTCCACAATTGTTTAAAAGTAATGACAAAGAAAATGATACTCACTATGAAACTAAAAGTGAAACAGAAATCATTACTGCTGACGAAGAAAGTCAAAATAGTGAAGAAAATGAAATAGTCACAGATGGTGAAATTAAATCACCCCCACGCGCAAAGAGGAGAACAAAAATTCCCCTCCGCCTGCACGACTATGTGTTAAGTTCAGAGAAGAAGAAATGAAAAAAAAAATCTTTTTTTTAAAAAAAGTACGTCGCTGAACTTAGGGGAGGCGTGCTATGTGTGCGTGTATTCACATATACACGCAATAATAATAACTCTATTAACTCCATGTATGTGTGTGTATTAACAGATACACGCAATAATAATGTAACTATTACAAATGAATACAAGTATGTGTGTGTATGCTTATTAACAGAGATACGCAATAATAATGTAACTATTCCAAATATTCAAGTATGTGCGTGTATGCTAAAGGCATCACAGAAACGATTAAGGTTGGTCAGAGATAACCAGACTGACCACTTTGTACCTCATGTCATGGGATGACCAATGGAAATAGAGAGTGTTACAAACCGGGACGGCGGGAAAAAACAAGGTCAGACTTGCTAGGTGAAGTTGAGGGATGGATGCGTTTTCCTGAGTGCACAGACACTACTTCACTTTCAGCTCATCTCACGGAGAGGTCTACCTCCGAACGTACCAAGGTAGACCTAGGGACCATTACAGGTCGTATAGACTTGAATATTATTTATTGTAAGCCTGCGGGCCTTTAAGACTAGAGTTGTATCATAATGTGTTAGTCAGTTTATCTTCTGTAATAATTGTATTATATATTGATCCTTGTATATGTATTTATGTATATAAACCTATTAACTCCACTACCGTGTTCGTGTGTTAATTATATAATATACTTGCCGCTGTTGAGTGCGATAAATCTCACTCAAACCTTGACCATATAAATATCCGACTAGTACTGGATATTGCAGTCAGTAAGATCCATGACTTCTTTATATTCTAATCTTCAATTATAAGATTAATTACAATCTTTTGATATGATAAAATGACATGCAGATATTATTTTCACAGCAACAATGAAGAAATTTCATTATTAATTATAGTATATCAAATAGTTCGAAAAGAAACAATAAATAATAAATGCATGTGATTAGAATTGAAAATAACTTTCTACAAACACTAAATCATAATGTTACAATGTATAATAAGAAAGAATACAGAGATCAAGAAAAGGATGAAAACAATGGTTGAATAATTACGAAATAGAGAATATTCTCAAGTCTAGATATTGTAAGAAAGTGATCTTCACTAAACAGAAAAGTTACATTAAAAAAGAATATATCAAACATGACTCTAGAAGTATTTACTATGTTATTACATGATTAAGATATATGTCAGAATATGGCATATGTTTACTAATGGGTTAAGCCAAAATAAGATTATGTCAACAAAGGCAGAAGAATCATCCACTGATATAACAAATCTATCTCAAGTTAAAAAAGGAAATATTTGTAAGGATATATAGCTAAAGATTGACTCAAAATCAAAGTCGACTAAGATTTGAACCTAATTCATAAGAATAACAGGATCCTATGCTAACTGCTACATTACAATTAACAAATTCACAATCTAAAAATGATCAGTTGCTGTCAAAATTAAAATTCACTCAAGAATATCACTTTGCAACGAATCAGATTCAAAATAATAAGTATTTGGAAAATTCATTTTTACTTTGTCTTATGTACAAAAATAATTCCACTTCTAGGGCTCATTTAGAAACTACCATCATTTCAAAAACAGCAAAATATAAAGAAAGATGGATGATTTGTTTAAATTTTAAAAAAATTTAAAACATCTTGTTCATTTAAAAAATGTTTTAAAATATGGCAGACATAATTAAACAATATTTTTTTTTATAAAAATATTTTATTTGGAAATTTGGTTATGGCTCATATGATAAAATTAGAAATAGGATACATTAAATGGTATTCAGAGAGGTAGAAGTTCAATATTGATAATTAACACATCTTGCATGGCACAATCTAGAAGGACTAATATAATGCATAGAGGCAAAGGAACGAGCCTGGTATTTGGTGTCTTGGTAGTAGGTGACTAAGTTTGCATGTCTTGAAATGTACAAAGATAGCTCTAAACCTCTGTCCATGCAAAACCACATCTTTATATAGGTAAACCAACTTTTCAGAATGGAAGTCAATGTCATAATACTCGGGGTCTGGGCAATAGGCTTGAGGAGGGAGGCAAATCATAATCAATCCCAAAGAAATTCATGCAAGTCATTCCCTAATCATTTCCAGGATAGGTGATTTCTATCTAGGTATGAAAGGGAAGCAAAACAATTAGCTTCCAAGTGGCATAAAAGATGTAGTAGGGGGCCAAATTGTGGTCTCTCTTCTGAATTTTTTTCATTTTGTCAATATATAAATTAAGCGGATGCTTCAGAACATGATTAAAGGTGAGCCAGCAATGGGTTTACCAAAACGAAAATAATAAGAATGTTGATGAACGTTTATATTGTCAATGAGAGTAGATAAGGAAAGCATTTTGCATGGAGGCTATTCTATAGGGTTGAAAGGAAGAGCAGTGGCTGAGGAGGTGAAGAGAAATTTCCTCTTCTCTGAGGCATAGGGTGCAAATGGAATCTTATGTTTGAGAAAACTTGGCGATGTACAAAGATTGTATATTAAATTGAGAGAGTGCAAATTTCTCAAGCGCTTGTGATTATTAATAACCAATCAGATCTTAAGCACTGGGACAGGGAATTTAATAACAAAAAAGTGGATTCCACTTTCTTCTTTACTTGTCTTTCTATATATCCAAGCCAGTCCAAAGTACTTATATCTGAGAGCGTGAATCTTAAATATAAGTACTTTGGACTGGCTTGGATATATAAAAAGACAAGTAAAGAAGAGAGTGGAATCCACTCTTTTCTTATTAAATTCCCTGTCCCAGTGCTTAAGATCTGATTGGTTACTAATAATCATAAGCGCTTGAGAAATTTGCACTCTCTCAATTTAATTTTCAACAGATGCCTTTGGAACTGTTTTTAAAACCATAAATAGTTCTTTTTATTTACAATTCTACCATTAACTTTACTAAGATTAAATAGCAACAATGATTTAAAAAACTTTATAATATTATATAAAAAATATATATATTTCCAATAACTAGTTGGTTTCCAAATGTAAAATCTTTTTAGGTTGTCTTAGCAACAAATTGTAGATTCTATTGGTTTATTAAGCTTTGCCTGTTATCATGCAACTTAAATATATATACACAATTCTATAAAACAATAAACTAATAATTACAAATAAATTAGAAAACATAAATTAACATTAATAGTAACAAAATTATTAACAACATACTATCATGATTTCATCAATATACATATGACTCTTCAAATATAAATTTAATACATAATCCAATTCTACCTTTCACCGATCTTTTACGTTAAAGGAAATATTCCTCAAATCGATAGCTTCCAAAGAATATTTATTAATTTAGAAGTTTTTTAAACTCTTTAAACAAATGTATGTTAAATTGCTAATAATTTGTTACTTCTGTTAATGTCAATTTGTGTTTATATATATTGTAATGGGGCGTTGGTTTTCACAAGAAAGGGGAAGTGCATTTTGCTATGATTGGACCTCGGGTCTTCAAGTAGGATGCTGGTGATGCCATGATGAAATGCTTAGCCCATGATTACATCTATCTTCAATATGCTAGCTCATCGTTTACTGATTAAATTCATATGTAATTTGGATTAGTCCATCCTCATCACACTCCCCTTTCAGGCTCCATTATGCTGCAGTATTTGAACTCAGGGAGAATTCACAATTGGCTCTCTTCAGGTATGAATTTAATTGCTTCATTTACTACTGCACTTGTTAGTCAACATATTTTCACTGAAAACGCTTAACATCAACATATATAAAGAATAGTGTGTAGATTAATAACTGAGCTACATATTTAATGTTGTGAATAAAAATGGATCAATATATTTATTTAGTAATGCGTGAATATTGATGTATGAGCTACTTATTTATTAGTATGAATGCTGGATGATGATGATTAACTAGAGATCAAATTAATAACTCAATAACATTTTCTCACTAATAAAACATGATGTAATAATATTAATAAAAAAAACCGATATGAGACAGGGATGCCTTTCTATCATTTGAATAGATTAATATAATTACTATCCCAAACCTGTGATAGAAATACATAGTTTGGATGTCTCTACGTACAAAATTAATTTAAAATAATATATACAAACAAAAACTTCAAAAGATTATGAATCTAGCCTGCTAATTAATAACTTATTTATACTCTCTTTATCTCTGATTCATAATTATAATTATCACCTTTCTTTGAATGGAAGATCCCCCTCCCTGTACATGTATTATTCAATAAAATCATTAAGAAAAGCCTTTCATTCAAGAAAATTAATCATGCACACAGAAAAACATATAACTAGGTTTAGTAAGCTAATTAATAAACAATAACTTTATTTAGTCACTATAGTATATAGTAAGTGTTAAATATGGTCAAACTCTTACCTCCTGCCATTTTCATACGAGTATTGTCAAGCTTATGGAGGGAAATGTGGATTTAACTTTATTTAGCATCATTAATCTTTATTGAGCTTGATGCTTTCCCCATATACTTAAATGATTGATCCCATTTCTGAAATATAAACTACTAAACTTGAAAACGAAAAAAATGACAAAATATTACAATAAAAAAAATACAAATCAATAACGATAAATTTATAAGCTAAGCAAGCGTTGTTCATTATATCAATAGTCTTAATTATATCGACAAATCTCCAAGAATGATGTATTTGTCCATTGGTTTAATTGGTAAATCTTTATTCCAAGTTAGTAGATCATCAGCATTATGCAGTTGTTCTTTTGGATTAAGGCATAGCAAATCCAATGGAGATTGATGTTCTTGAGCAACATTCAATCAGGTAGACATCTTATATGCATGATAACACTTCTTTTGGCATGAGAGGTGGTATTAGTCGCCCTATGGAATATTTCCTCTAGCAAGACTATATGCTTTCTAATATATATAATTATTTATACAATTGAGACTTCGAGTTGTTGTTCTTTCTTATCTTAATATTTTCTGTCAGTTAATTTTTTTTTATATCAGCTTAAACCATTTGATTTATTTTTGTTTCAGTAGATTAAATCAATTATTTTGTTAGCTTGATGAAAATTTTGTTCCAATTATTGAATGTATGTCTCTATTTTTCTTTTCTAAAATATAGCTGTTGGAATGTGCATATTTTTAGGCGATAGCATTGCATGATGGTTTTTATTTTTTTTTAAAGCTTGCTTATAATTGTTCGTTGTTATATTATCATTATTAAGATAAATCTTTATACAATTGCATCTTCGTTTTCAAGTGTGGTCGTTTGGCAACAAACTTGATGTTTATGTCAGTATCTTTTAACTTTATCTTTAAGTCAATATGGGTTAGTTATAAACATTTGTGGTTAGTTGTATTAAATATACATATATGTGTGTATTTATTTTTCATGTAAGTTTTAAAGAAAAGAAAAATTAATGTTTCTTTAAAAATTTGTAACAGTTTATTTAACGTGATGTTTGTACATATATTTGTTAAATAGATGGTTCAACTGGAAATAGTATAAATGAGTGTATAGGTGGTTTGTTGGTTGTAAGTTACCCTTATAATATGTATATTAAAATAGTATTATTTTTATTATTTGTGACAGATGAGTGACATCTATTGCCAACTTATTGATATATATATGGATATATAATGAATTAAAATTATCAACAGCTTTAGGTATGATTCAAAAATAATTTGTAAATATATGACAGAAAAGGCTTCATTCTAATGACAATTATATCAGTAACATTTGAATAATCCTTTTTCCTTTAACAAATGTCAGGCTTTTCAAGTGGTAGTTGGATGCCATACTGTACTAGTGGAAATATTGCCCTAATCTTCAATGTACATAATAAAACCTAGAGTTAATTTAGATTCAATACATTTTAAATATTGCTTGATAAAAATATCTATTGACTAAGTAAACTCAGTTCTATTCAGTTGATTAAATAGTGATTTTATTCAATCTCGACTATATGAAAGCAATCAATCAACATTTCATCTTCTAAAAATGTTTTGAGATAATCTTTAGAAGTTAAAAAAAATATGTCTCTTCCATGAAAAATTACTCAATTTAACACTAAAATACTCTTTAAGAAATTTATTACTTTTCTTCAAAACATCCAATTGAATAAAGTTGTGCCCTTATAATTGAACACCTAATATCATTACATACAGGGAGCTGAAGAATATATTGATTGTTCTGCAAGCTTATATTTATGGGATGAAGAAACATTTTTTTATAGCATTTATATTATATCTATAGGAATAGAGGATTTATGTCTCATCGATGAAATGCTTTTAATCAACAACAAATTTAACTAAAATGATTATATCACTGTGATGAAATAACCTACCATTTAACTTATTAAATGCAGCAACAATACATTCTAATGTATTTGAAAACCTATGTTTTTTTTCTATCCAAAAAACTCAAAATAATTACACCAATTTACAGGTTGAAGCAGCTAAAAAATGATTTTTCTTCTGGCTGATAAGGCCCTGGAGGTTTTTTTTTTGAAACATTAATCACTGAAACAATTTTTTGGTCCCGATTTAATTTGCGCTCATGGCCATTTTCACATCTAAAAAACCACTGCTGATACATTCAACTGATAAATGACATAAATATTGAATAAACGTACTTTAAATTCATATTTTGGAAATTATAAGCTAGTAAAAATAATATGCTTTACTTTTTTTAAATTTACCTTCATAAAATATTTGAAATATGACAGCACAAAGCGCTAGAATTTGCGGGGAAGGATAGTTTGGCCAATATGAAGTATAATCCAAAAGTTGCAGAAGTTATCAAACCAAGGTTATAATATGCCCATATAAAATAAAGCATATTATTTTTGCTAGCTTATAATTTCTAAAATATTAATTTAAAGTACTTTTATTCAATATTTATGTCATTTATCGGTTGGATGTGTCAGCGGTGTTTTTTTCTGGTCTTTAGATTTCAAAATGGCCACGAGCACAAACTAAATCGGCACCAATTTCTTTTATTCAAAATATTAAAAATCTTATAAATCAACAAGGAATCACATGATTTTATCCACTTACATCCATCATTTGTTTTTAGGAGTAAAAATTCACTTCATTTACACTCCACAATGACTGTATGCTGGAATAATCGATGAACATTAGTGATGGTAATGTTATCATATTCGCACTACTAGGTTAGCTTCTAGGAGTCAGCATTCAATGAGTTTCAGGATTACATTCATAGTCTAAGCATTTTTTAAATAATCTGTAAGTTAATGACTTGGAATTCACAAGTGGCCTAGAATTTTGAACTTAAACCATTTTGCTTATATAGTTTTCAATAATCTGTTTTATGTTAACCAAACAACTTTAATCCTCTTATGGTGGTATATACCAAGAAAAGAAATTATAATTTTCTTTGTTTACATTCAACGTGTGCTTTTTGAAGCAGTAATTCATCTATTTATTCTATTCCAGAGACAATTATTGTAAGTTTAAGTAATCAATTTACAATGAATAGTAGTGCTATTTTTATACTGCAGGCTTTTCTGTTTAATTTATTTTCATTATTCAGGATAGCAAAAACATCCTTGAAATCAAATAAAAACAATTAAGAATCATAGCCAATCTGTTGATTAGAAGCAACCTATTAAATAAAACTGCTTTTTTCCAGGTCCGTAAGTTAGTTTCAATCACAATCAGCAAATAACTATCTTCATTATAGTTTTAATCTATCAATCATTCTTAAATTTTCTGTTAATTATTGAATTTCTGCCTTTAAGATTCTATGATAGTTTTAATTTACCTACTACTCATTATATGGAGCCACTTGTTACCAATGGGAAAAGATAAGGGGGATTTAGATATAAAGGCTATGGAGTTGACAAAGATTATGTTGTGGAAATGGGATGGAGGAGAATAGAGATGATGGAAAAACTTAGGGCGGGGAATGGAAAGTGAATGTAATGTGGCTAACAGGTTTCTTTGGGCATAGCGGCTGAGAGATTCCTGACTCCGTATAAGAAGTCATAGTGCATCACATCACATAACATCCAAACAAAAAAAAATCATGTTGCTTTTACAGATGATCAACTATTCTTAAAACTTATTAATCACAGAATTTCATCCCTATATTAGACTGCATGGTTTAATGTGTCAGAATAGAAGGTATTTGGATCAATATCAGTTCTGCACTTTTAGTGCTCAATTTTTTTACGAACCCCTGAGCAATAAAACCATTAAATGACTCTTTTTATCACTTTATTGTTTATAAAGCTGCACATTCATTTTATTATTCAATCAAGCATAGAAAGCCAAGTTTTCTCTAAACTAGTAATTATTATAAATCATGCACATAACTTTGGATTCAAACTAAGCAAAAAAATGTATTTAAATGTCATTGTAGCATAGTGAATGACATCCAAGTACTAAGACAAGTTTTTGGTTTGGATTTTATAGATTACGAAAACACATTTGACTCTACAAGAGTTTCTGTGATAAATAAAGCTTTAGATCTCCAATGAATAAAATTATTGGCATATTCAAAAATTACATATGAAAATACAATAGCAATGATTAATATGATAAGGTAATTCCAAAATGTTTCTCAGCATTTAATGCAGAAAAATGGGAAGCTAAGTGAATAAAAATTAATAGACCTTATGTAAAACATCTAAATTTTGCAAGTGATGTTGTTGTTTTCCAAGTAATTCTTTAAAACATCAGGAACTATTGCAAGAGTTATTATATAAAAGCAAATAAGTACGGGTTAAGACAAATAATGAAAGGATTAAAGTAATGTTCAATGGGTTTTTATCAAAAGAAGAAAATAAAAATTGATAATAATGAATTGACTACTACAAATATTTTGATCATATTTTTAATAATAATGTAAAGAAAATGGATGAAATTAATAATAAAACTATATTTGGAAGAAGTGCTTTTGGTTGAAATATCCTAATATTAAAAGGAAATATATTTGTTATTTAAAAAGAAACGTTTGTAATAGATGGATTTTAACAATTTTTACATATGGAGTTAAAGTTTTGAACTAGATATCAAAAGATTATAAAAGATCTTGAACACATGGGAGATGGCTGGATGAAATAAGAATGTGTGATGTAGAGAAGAGTATCTCTGATAAATCAGAGAAACTGGATTAAAATTGAACCTTTATCCTGCAATTAATAATAGTTGAGAATGGTGATAATTAAGAAATATATATTTATTTAATAATATTCATTATAAAAATTTATTGTAAACTTAAGAACATCTTAATATTTATTATTTTTAGAACACTAATATAGACCAAACTGTCATCCTGATATGCTAGGGTCTTTAACATTTTGAATGTCAATTAAATTCCTTTCGACCAAAGATATTTTATTAAATTCTCCATCTTTTAGATAAAAATTTTGACTACTAAATACTTACCCAAAGCTTTAGAAATAGCTTATTTGCAGTTTGACAATAAATATTCATCAAAAGAAAAAGCAAATTAAGTTTAACTTAATTTTCAAGAATAGAATTGCATTATTAACATAGAAAACTCAATAACAAGTTTCACCACTGTAAATGTTTAAATGTAAATGCAGTTAGGGCTTATTATATACATCATTTGTAAAACCACTTGTTACCAAAACCATCAATAAATAATTTACTCGACAATTTGAACTTTTTTTATTTTTTATGGAAGGTATATTAAGAAATCATTTGTTCCATCCATTATAAAAGTTTTTGAGTACATTCACATATAGCAAGATATCCTATGAATATAAAATTCAATCAACATGTATTACAACTTTTTTAAAAAAAAAGTTTAATAATATTTTTTTAAAAAAGAAAACGATTATTTCCTGTTAATCCAGACAACTAATTTTTTTCATGTTTTTTTAAAAAAATCTGTTATTAGTCTTTGTTTTTTCAGTTTTAAAAACCTTTCAATTTCATCCAAATGATTAAGTAAAGAGCCGGAATTAGCTTGTTGCACTATAAAATGTCGTATGGTTTTTAATGCCTCTGTAGCGTTATATAAGCTGACAGATTTGCTTTCAATTTCCACATTATCAATAGAACTATTTCTTTCGTGTTCTTTCAGATTAGAAAATGCATTCGGTTCTCCTTTAATGCTTTTATTCTGGAGTAAATTTGTGATTTCCATATCGCTTGAAACAATTGTTGACAGAATGTCGGCATCCATAATAGCAGAGCATTTTCCAGGAAAGTTAAAATCTATGCTAACATCATCAACTGCAGATTCTTCGGATTCTTTTTTACACACAATGTTATATCCTTCCTTAACCACTTCTTCTCTACAAACCTTGCTATATATTTCGCTAATCCGTTGTTCTTTGCACATTTTTTTGCACACAATACCATATCTCCCTTTAAATCTCTGAAGCCACCCACTAGAGTACGTGAAATCATTACACCCAAAGGCATCAGCAAAAGAACAAGCTTTCTCTTGTAATACAGCTCCTGTTAAGCACACATTTTGATTACGGGCTTCGCGGATCCATTTTAACAACGCAGCTTCAATATCTTCATTTTTTCCGGTCCTAAGACGTTTTCTATTAGGTTCAAACTGACTACAAGTATATGCAGTTTCTATTTTTTCCCGATTCTTTAAAATAGTTGATATAGTGCTGCAAGCAATTCCAAACTTTTTAGCAACATCTTTTTTTTTCAAAATTCCATCTTCCACTTCTGTAATAATTTTTTGTTTCATTTCTAGAGATAATGATTGTTGTTTGCGATTCATTATTTTAACACAATCAATTAGTGCATCCCAAAATCGCGAGGACACCGTAAAAAGTTCCGGAAGTAAAACAATTTCACGTTAATGAGGAGGATTTTGGTACGAGACTATAACTATTTTTCGTATTAACAGTTATGGTCTTCATGTTAAATAATTTTTATGTTAAGCGTATTAATGAATATTATTTTCATATTTCTTTTGTAAAGATTAATTTTTTTCTTAATGTAAAGTTGGATTTTGTATTAAGCAATTTGTGCTGATATTTGATCTTTATATATTGGCATACGCTGCGCTATTTTGATGTGATGCACTGTGACTACTGCATTTTTGCCATCTAACGGGGAGGTAGAAAATTAATATTAATTTGCGTTTATAATATTTAGGTTAAGAAATAATCTTACATATTTTCTGATCATTAAATAGATATATTTTTGAATTTTAAGTAAGACAATGCTTCTGATTTAAATTAAATATCAGCGATCTCTGTATGAATCTATTATCTGTCCCCTCACTGGGGAAATAATATTGAGTTGTATTTTAAATTTTGCCGATAAAACTGGAAATGTAAAAACTTATGTTTGAAAGGCGAATAAGATTATTCATATAAGTTTTGCTACCAAAAAATAAGCATTTTAAAGATTCTATTGTCAAATTATTGGCACGTGATTGTTATATTCTACTATACATTTGATTTTTATCGGTTAAGTAGCATATTTAATTTGAAATGTTAAATGAAACTATATATTTAGCCATGTTAACAAAAATTTGTTCCAATAAAAATGCTAATGACTGTAATATAAGACGGTTTTGCATTTATTTATCCCACTAAACTGTATGTGATGTGATGCATTGTGGTTTCTCCTTTTCGGAGGTAGGAATCGGCCATAATTCCTAAACAAACCTGTTAGCCATTTTTAATAATATACAAATATTGACATCTACTGGCCACGATGGGAACTAATATAAAATCTTTCATGTTAAAAAAAGTAACTTTTTATGATGTATAGAAAAAAATTAATGTTTGATGTGTGAATGTGTTTCAAATATATCAACATATTTAATTATTAAAACAATAATATTACAGTACTGTCTATAAAATAAAATTCAGAACTTTTTGAACCATAATTAAAAATGGCAGTGATTCTGATTTAAATCACTAACACTATATAATCACCATTTTTTTTTTTAATCCTTACACCAGTTGCCACCTACTGCAAGCTACAGTAATCAATAGATCCTGAAAGGCTAATGCATCAAAATCTTTGTAGTGCCTATCCATCCAATATATCTAGACTAGTTTATAGCTTTCAGCAGTGAGGAGCTTTGGGGATTTGAGAGCACACCTCCTAGAGCTTTGCATCTAATACATTCCTCTAGCAGCCATCTTTCGCCTTTTCAGTTAACTATAGAGTTATGAGCCCAAATTGAAAATACAATGTTATTAAAAAACCCAAACCACCAAAATATAGATACTCAACTAAGTTCAGATCTATATCACTATATTAGTTTGGATTGAAAACATTATTGTTTCCAGTTTAGGCTGGTAGCTTTATAGTTAACTAAAAAAGTAAAAGGTGGCATCTGGAGGGATGCATTAGATTCAAAGATCTAGGTACAGTGCTCTTAGATTCAAGACTCTTCACTAATCAAAGCCATAAGCTTGAATTTTGAATGGGGATATTGGATAAATGGGCACTAGATAGAGATTTTGATGCATTAGCCTTTTAGTATCCGTTGATTACTATGACTTGCACTAAGTGGTATTATTGTATGGAAAAAGTTGCTACTGTGATTATCACTTATTATACTTGTCTATATACCATATTGTATATGATGTATTTCCATCAGCCAGAAATTGCCCTGCTTAGTTTGATGAGGTAGAAGGGCAGATTTTGGGGATCAGGATCCATATGATCTCTTGAGCAAATAATTAGCCATTAAATCTATTTGATATAGAGCAGAGAAAGAAGCTAACACACTCTTGTTTTTATATGTTAATAAGTTTTTCTTTTCTTTACATTCATTCTTTCATGAGTTTTGTTTCTGTTTCTCTATTGAAAAATGTATTGTCCATCTTGGAATCTTATTAAACATGATCTTGCCAAAATGTTCTACTATGTCATCTATCCTTGCTTAATATATACAGGATTTATTTGTTGCTATATATTTTCATTTTTAATGTCTTGCATGATTTAGTATTAAACTACTAAAACAACATGACATCTATTTTTTATGCTTACACAATCTGTTACTTTCTCCATTCAATTGTGCCACTCAGTGTAAGTAGTAGTAAAAGGTAAAGGATGGTTGCTGGAGAATTGTATTAGATACAAATATGTGAGTGCTTTCAGATTTGAGGAACCTCACTGATGAAAGCCATAAATTAGACAGCAGCTGGAATTATTGGATGAATAGGCATTAGATAGAGATTTTGATGCACAAACCTTCTAACATCCATTGATTACTACTTGCATTGTGTGGGACTATTGTAGGAGTGTGTGTTATATGGTGTAATACAAAGATAGAGTTGCAGATTGATAATCAAAGATCGATCATCATCTCAATTATTATTTTTAGTATATGAACATCATCCTTCTGCCAAACAATCAAAAGTTATATTTATATTTTTTATTTTGAATATTTATAAATAGAAAACATTTTGAACTGTAGATGAAATTGCTGATGATTTTAATATGTAAGGCATATATGTGAAGACTAATTATTAAATCAGGTTCAAATTCACACTATCATATTAATTATTTAGTAAAAATTTTAAGCAATAATTTTTTGTTAACCATCTTATTATCTATCTAAATTAATTATGAATTTCGTAGTTAGATCAGACACTAATACATTTGATTATCTAGTCATTGTGTCAGTCTGAGATAGGGCAGATCTCAAGGATATATACATTTTTCATACAATTTTGTAATTCTACCAAAATTGTACTTATCAAGTTAATATGGAAAAAAAATAAACTAATAAGAAAGCTTTAAAAGGATTGTCAGCTTTCAGTAGATTACTTCAAGAATCATAGTCCTCAATAGAAAATGCACCATTAAAAATATGTACCTATAACGAAGACCAATATATAAATCAGACCCAGAATGTAAATTAGATGTTCCATTTTTTTTGATAATGGGACACAGGAATAATTTCTTTGATGAAATGAGGATCCCTTGCAATAACCGAAGCCTTTTTATATTTTTTTTTTATTACATTGGAGAGAGAAAAAGTATTTTCCATACCCAGATCATGATCACAAAAGATCAATTTATATTCATGATTTAATTTTCCTTTATTATGTGAATACATGCACTGGGCAACTCTCATTGATTCTATTAGCATGAGATTAACTGTAATATAGAAAGCTACATAATGGTGCAGAGTATGAAATTTTATATATGATCTGGAACAGAATATATTTTGAACATGCTCCCCCAACTCATATATAAAATTTCATGCTTTGCCCCAACCTGTAGCTCTATGTATTATGGTGAATCTCACACTAATAGGTCAATGAGAGTCACTCAGCACATATATTCATATAATAAAACAAAATTAAATTGTGAATACAAATTGATAAATTGTGAATACAAATTGATCTTTTTGATCATGAGCTAGGTATGGGACACACCGTTTCTCCTTGCTAAGAGGGATGATACAAAAAGAAAACATAAAGAGGTTTCAGCATTGCAAGGGATTTTCATTCCATCAATAGAAAAGATTCCTTTGTGCCATTATCAAAAATATGGAACTTCATGGGCCTGATTTAAATATTGTTTTCACCACTATATATGCATTTTTTTAGTGGTACAGTTCTATTCAGCATTATGATCCTGGCAGTAATCTGCTGAAAGATAGCTTAGTGCTTTTAAGACTTTCTTATTAGTTTATTTTATCTTTTCTTATTAACTTGAACAGTACATGGTTGGTAGAATTATAAAATTTATCTAGTATTTCTTCATTCAAAAATTTTTTTTTAGTGTCAATAAGCAATTTTTAGATAGATAAGCAGTAGAAAAAGCAATCTCATAAAGTTATCCAATCATAGCTTTATCATGTGGAATTTTATATCAAGAAATGGAATGACAGGAAATCGAATCATGTAACATTAATTAGAATTAATCTACACTTGTTGATCTGCGTGCATATTCCTATAGCAAAATCTTTCTGGGTAACAAAACAAATCGGTCTCCTTTGTCTTTTTAATACATATTATGTTATTACGCTGTTGATATTGTTTAGTGAACTGAACACATTTAATCCATTTCTTTTTTGTTAAAGAGGTTCAATGGGATGTTTTGTAGTACATGTCCAATGATAGCTCCCTTTGCTAGCTGTCATTAAAGATTGTTTTAATGACCATGGCGAGTTTTCATATGTTTTTTCCAGGTACTGCCAACAAATCGTGGGCTATAGTTTAAGATCTTGATATTATCTGGTGGGTCCTGCATGGTAAGATTGATTAAGCTGTAAGTATTTGAAGGGGCTATGTGTATACCTTGTTCAGCAGCAAGAAAGTGTATTTTTTAAAAATATTTAGCTGTAAATTAAATACAAGTATTCGACATTTCTCAATGATTTCCAGGGATATATCCTGAAGACCCCATAGCCCTTGATAATATTTTTTACCAAGAAAGATTTAGATTGAAAGATGCTTATTTCATGATTATAAATTGATTTGGTCACATGAATTTGGCAACAGTTTGGAAAAACATTATAAACCAAACAATTTTCTATGAATTTTATTTTCTCATGTAATATACAGAGTTTGTGAATAGTTTTGGTCTTGAAATAGGAATCCATATATATTAATAAATTTAATGTTGAAAATTTTGGTTCTGCCGTATCTCAAGGAAATGTAATGTAGATAACTATACACAAAAACGTATATAATCTATGAAGTTAGCGATTTTTGCCTAGTGCTCTTTTGATTAAGTTATATTAGTCATGGTCATGACAACTGACCGAGGGAAGAAGATTCAGGGTTTATTAAAGAAAATGTGAATGGGTGATTAGCATAATTGAATGACTAATTATTAGTTTAGATAGGCCATTTTTTAGAAAGGAGAACAGAGGAATATTTCTTGTTAATTATGTCTTATCTCTTGCGATGTGCCAGATCTATGGTGGCAAATATAGGCTTGAAGGGGTGAATGGAAGTGGATTGGTTTTCATAAAAACATGATTTGATATCTGTTTTGGTTTGAACATACATATATGTACTAGTGTTGTGCCAATCGAATAAACAAGTTGGCTTTCGATTTACCATTATATATGGTATGGAAGTTGGTATGAGTGTATGTGACCTTGTACATTGTTTGGCATTTCTGGTTTGGGGGAAGAATGTCTTTTGGGTTGTTAATAAGTTGGTTCAGAGAAAGAGCTGTAGAGCAAACTTTAGTGAGGTGATGTATGATAATGATCACCAGGGTTTATTATCATCTACTGCGGAGTGGATGTCTAAGCTTAAAATAAATTTTTTTATGGCTTGAGTTAAGATTTTATTTTTGTAGCCAATATTGTAAAAATCTGAGAGATAGAAGTCAATGTTATTTTTCTTATCTGGCTCAAACTTACACAAATGATGATTGCGGTATATAAAAGTATTAAACCAGTGATCTTATCAGATTCTGGGGTGATGCATTCAACAAATTAAAATTTAAGTTAATTCATTCATGTAATCTTAAAAGGTCCAAAGATAAGTTTATTTCTACCATGCTACACAAGTTATGCAGTCAAACCCTTTTCCAAGCACGAATATTTCAATATATTATACTCCATTGCAACTCTACCCTGACTATTCATGAATATTAAGCTACACAAGGTAGAATGTTCCCTTTGCTTATTGATCGACTTTGGGGCATCTACTATTAGTCAGAGATTTAGCGATCATTCCGGTGTTGACAGATTTACTCTTAAATCTTCAATTGAATGTGTATCTCAAATCAAATATATATTTGACATCATTAGACATCACCGAACTGTACAGCTCTATCCCCTGCAGCTGTTCAATTCAAATCATTAAGGAAGTTCTCAGTAAGGTCAATTATAACACACATAAAACAGAATTTATTCACAAATGTTTATCTTGGATACTGAAGCTGTAAATATCCTATTCATATTTACACTTCATTTAAAACAAATGATAGCACTGGTATGGGGTTTGAACCCATTCTATGGCTCACGGTTGCCTGTCTCAAGCATTACGCAGCTATGATACTAATAATTATCATGTCATAATTTAATAATTATATTTCTTTATCACCATGTATGTACATGTGTGCACATACATGCATGTGAAATAGTCTTTGTTGTTATATAATATATATTTGTAAATTGTATTCATTTAAAAAAATTATCTATTATCTTAGCGTTTACCATTATATTTTAAATTACTATCTATAAAACTAACCTGTTAAATAATTTCTAATATTTTAGAAATCTATTTATTTTAATTACTAAGCTTGAATATTGCAAATGCTACAATTATTCCAAATAGTTTTGTTAAATTCTTATACTACTTATTTCATTTTGTGACATTTATATTTATCAGTCTAAAAGAAAATACCTCAAATACGATTTACTTAAAACAATCAATTTTACTATTATTAATTGCGAGGGTCATTAATTATCGTAATTTATAAAGTATAACAAAATATTAAGAATTTCACAATTAAAGTTTTTTTTTTTTCTTTTGTTACTAATTAAATTCTTTACTAATCTCCAATCCAATTAAATGAGCTGTATATTATGAAGTGAGATTAGGGCTTTCAGGATTCATTATCAAATTTAATTAAAAATTTTTGCTGTTTGTTTTCTTTATATGTTTTATAGCCATGGGGAAATTTGGATTTGCCAACTTGGTATGAGCCAGCCAATAGCAGGAAATCAACACCAACCACAGAGAACCACCATGGGAAATTGCAATTGGTAGTTGTCAAAATTAGATGGATCCTATAGATAATTTGGGGGTTAGATAAATAGCCCCAAAACCTTTAAAATTATTATTATTTTAGTGAAGAGTACCTGTTCTATTTGAAAGAAAAATTTCCAAAATGATGGGGTAAAGAAAATAGATTGTTCATTCCAAATCTGTCAATAAGTCATCACCATGCTATGCAAGGCCATAACATCAAGTCTGGTACTAACGAACTGTATCCAGAAAGTCTAACGAGATGAATACCAGCTTTAATCAACTCTGCTTTGAAGAATGGACCATTGCGATTGGTAGTGAGGTAAACACTTTTAACAAGCGAACAATTTTAAAATGTAACTTTCAATTTCTTTTACTTTAAATCCCAAAGTATAGATTTGTAATTTTTATATAGCTTTAACCGAATATATTATCTCTTTCTTTAAATTTTCCTTTATGTTCTAAATGCTTTCTTTTATTTAAAAATGACTAAGTATGATAATATAAATCCTTTACTTAGAAATTAGATTGTTTGATATTATCTAGTGCGGTATTTCCTATAAACTCTTATATGTATAATTTAAGCTGCCAAGATCAAGTTCAACGGACAATTCCCATTGTTAATTATTTACTATTCAAATTATAGTGGAAAATCAATGCCCAGTCACAAATTAGTGAAAGATAGAAGTCCGTTGAGCTTGATATTTTATTTAATTTTTTTTTAAACAAGTTTTACCTTTTGTTGGTAACACTCTGCGTGCTGATATTGGGGACATAAAAGTATTTAAAGGTTATTATAACGCTTGCTTGGATTTTATATAATTGATATGGAAACAACAATTAAAAGTTACAGTTAATTACCAATTAGATAAATTAATAGTGGTCATCCTGTGACCATATTTCATGAATACTGTTAAAATTTATCTCTGCAAATTATTTTAGAAATGTATCAGAAAATATCTAATTATTTAACTGAAATAGCCTCAATGTGCATATTATATCTATATGTATATCTATCAGTTTATTTAACCTGTCATATTTTAAGATCTTTTATATATATAACACTTGTAAACCGTTATATCATCAAATGACCACAAATTTTAAATAATATTAAATAAAGCTGTGTTTTCTTTGATATATGATTAACTCAATAAAGATTTTAAAATGTGGAAGCAAGCATCTTTCTTAAATCATCCATCTTTGCCACATTCATTAAAGATCCATTTTTTTTTTTTTGTTGCTATAGACATTCTGTTGCAAAAGAGCCATTTTATTGAATCAGGAATTAACAGGTTGTGGTCACTAATGACATGACTTTTATCCCGCATAGGTGTTATATTTGTTATGGATGCTATTATTGTTTCCATACCTTCCTTGCTTTGCTTACCATAAGAGGTTGAAATAAATCAGCCTTAAAGTCTTGATTCACATGTGAAAGTCGACGAATTCCCGGCTCGTGGATCTTGGTTTTACTACCCTACCAAAGCGTATCTAGGTCACCTAGTATATGAAAGTCCCTACATGTAAACAAGATGTTTTAATTAGAGAATTGTCATGTCTTCACTGTATATTTTTTTCTATTGTAGTATGAAATATGTTTGGTTAGAGGACCACGTGATTTATACATTATATATATACATGATCTGTATCAGTTAGGCAACGCATAGTTCAAGGATAATAATGATTACCTTCTTTTATTAGTCATATTGCCTCCATTATTATTATTAAAATAGATTCTTTTACATTGACATCCTGAAATGCTCTTTTGAAATTGAACGTCTGTAATCGTTTATCATTAATTATTGATGATTAAGCACATAATTGGTCATTATATAAATGAATCATTTTGCTTCCACATAAGTTGTTAAATTGAAATTCTACACTAATACAATTCTAAATTAATTATGATATATAATGATATATATATTATGTTAAATTTAAATGTCAAAGAGGACCAACTCTTGTTTGGTATTATTTTATTCTTGGCACCTTAATTACTAATGTCTTATAAATCTATTGTACGTACTCAACCACACATTCAAACATGTACTCAACAGCACACTCAAACATTATATATTTTATGTTTTATATGTTAAACTATTTAATCAATTGTCAGTAATTGCAAATCAAATGATCTAAAATCCCAAGCTGTATAAACAAATTTTCTATCGTTGTAAAACCTATCATTATATAATTTAATAAATCTCTTTGATTTGATTTAGATTGTCTTTCATTTATATTGTTCTGACTCTCTAGTATGAATTACTCTGTTAATTGAGGTATTATGAATATTGAATTCAACATATATAATCGGCCAGGAATGTCATTATTATTATTACAGATCCAATTTATTAATTGCTACTAAATTAATGCTCAATCATTCACAATGAATGATTGTTATTTAAGTGTTGATTTCTCATGTGTCTCTTGATATTCTATTACTCAGTCTCCTGCGAACCGTGACCTCAGCTGGGCTGGAATAAAAAAGAAAGGGGTATTACTGATGTCATTACTGATATCATCAAAAATGTTATTTATTAGTTGGAAACTTGGGAATTTATGCAAATAGGTAGCAGTCTGCGATTGCCTCTGACTTATGTATCTTGTGCTTGGTCGAACTCTAGGTACTTCTGCTTGGGCTCTAGGTTTTGTTGAATGGATACATGCTTTTGTCCGGTACAATACACAATGACATTACGGCTTCATTATTGCCTTTTAAAAAATGAATAAGGACTTACCTATGGGCCTCCCTTTAGTGGTATTATCTCATGTCAGCATACAAACCACTCTCTCACAGACATCGCTCTTTATATGGACCCAGAAAAATCTGAATAATCACTAATGCATCAAGTCCCTTGACCTTTACATGCAATGAGAAACTTCCCATATTATAAAATGCTCATTAAGCCTATCAATTACCATGGCACCATATGCCCTGAATTCATTGATTTAAATCCCATAAGCTCACTGGTTTAATAGCTTTTTTTATACTGCAATCATTTGTGCAAGTTTTGAATTAGATAAGAAAAATGACATTGACTTTTATCTCTTGGACTTGTGGAACATTGGTTACAAAAATAAAATTTTAACTCAAGCTGTTAAAAATTTTATTTTAAACTTAGACATCCACCCCCAGCAGCTGATAACAAACCCTGCCCTTTATTACCATACATCCTATAATTGCTCTGCTTATGCACAAAATTGCTCTATCTATGCACTTCTCTTTTTCTCTCTGAATTGACTTATTACCAAACAAAAACTTTCTTTCCCCAAATCAGAAATCATAAATCATATACATGGTCACATGCACTCACACCAATTGCCACACTAAATATTATAGTGAACTGAAGGCCAACTTGTTTACCCATCTTCAAATTTAAATGGATATCAAATCAATTTTTTATGAACAGAAATCCACTTCCAGCCACCCCTTCAATCCTAGAGCTGCCACCCTCATATGCCTAGAGCTCAATGGAGCCAATTGTAAAATGAAAGAGGCCTGGCACATTGTGAGAGATAAGAACATAATTAACAAGAAAGATTTCTGCTTTCCCTTTTATAAAAAATTGCCTATTTAAACTAACAATTAGCCATTCAATTATGCTATTTATCCATTCATGTTTTCTTGAACAAACCCTGCAATATTCTCCCCTCTGATAGTTGTTATGACTAAGTAATATAAATTAGTCAGAAGTGCATTATGCAAAAATTGCTAACTTCACAGATTTTAAGTTCATCTTGTATACGTTTTTGCATATATTTGTCCACATTAAATAAATATAGATCAACATAAGTTTTTTTGCACTGTCAATAGATGTTGATTTATATAATAAGCATAAGCATAAGTGATTCATCTGTTTTTAAAACATCTATTGGACATTGCAAGCAAATTAATGTCAATAGCACATGTTTGAATGTTTTGAATTTTCTTCACTTGATTACTTATAATCATTAATAAAATAAGAAAAATTATTTTTATTAAGTTTTAATTATTAATTTAAATTATACTAATAATATTAATTTTGTTTAATTTTTTTTTTAACTAACCTTTTTTTAGTAATATTTGTTAATAAATTATCCAATAAAATACATTTAAATACCAATAATAATTATATTTAATTAAATTAATTTATTTAAATCTAATTTTGCTTTAAATTAGTTTTTTTAAAATAACAAGTATAAGAATTGCTTTTTAATATATATATTGTAACCACCCCCCACGGGACCGTGACATTTCACTACCTACTCTAATCCTTGCTTGACGATTCCTTTTTTTGTTGGCACCCGCTGTGTTCTTCCGTCCGGGGTTTACATGATGTTCTGCGACGATAATTTCTAACACCCATACACGTACGCTTTATTTATTTTATACATAGATTCGAATCGAATCCCAGTAATAGGCGCCAGGAGAACTTTTAGAAGAGTCCGCCACGTATGTGCATAAGCCCACTCAATTATATCACAAAACATGCCCGTGCCTCGCTCCAGTCGGAAACATGAAACGAACACAGCCACAATTACCCTTCACACTACCTCCGTTATTATAATCATAGAAGGGCCCGCCCTACATCCCACAGAACAAATTAATCCAACTTAACTTTAGTCTAAAAAGCATCACGACATAAGCATAAAATCAATAAAATCCCACCCCCAAAATATCAACTGCATTCAGCATAAAATCAATAAAATCCCACCCCCAAAATATCAACTGTATTCATTTCCATACAAACAAACTTACGCTAAAGCATTCATTCCGATATATATAAATTTATGTTGAAATTCCAAGCAATTAAATAACAAAAAAAATTAGCTACATAAATATTTATTTAATCTGTTTAATAATGATTAACGCAGGTATGTGATCGGCAAGCCGAGACAATTAACGGTAAACTTCAAATTACTTTGCCCATATTATTTCAGACTGTTGATCAGTCGGCAAATTTATTAGGTAAAAATTCTCGAACTGTTCATAAATGATTAATATTAATTATACTGTTTTAGATTAATGTCTTTCTAATAGTTCTGGATATTAAAGTTATTTCTTTAAGTGCACAATTGAATATAACAAATTTTACGATAGCTACCTGTGAAATGTAGAACGACTGTAATGGGATCCTGAGCGAAGATTATTCTTTAATGAGGTATTCCGGCGATTTGCGCGGTCTCCAAGCGAGCGTGGTCCTAATATGAGGTTCTCCGGTGGTATGAGCATCTTGATGGCAATCAGCTGGACTGGACGCGGAGGTCCGGCGGTCAAGCCGCGAATTCTATATTCAGCAACGCATGGCAGTTAGATTCATAACGTCTAATAAAATCAAGTCTCTTAATAATTTCTCTAAAGAAGAGCACAACTGTTCTCTGAAAACGCTGTTCGGCCTTTTTGATCTTTGCCTTCACGCCCTCACACCTTGAATTTTTCTCCTCCAATCAATCCCATGCACCTGTGAGTCCCTTTATTTGATAAGTCCATCGCGTGTCAGCTCAACTCCGAGATTTCTGGGATTGTTGACATTAGTTTGGAATTTAACCGTTTTTCTTAGGTATTGTTTCTCTGGGGACAGAAATCTGAGTCGTACAATAGCGGTGTACACTTTCTCACACCTCTGTTTCTAATTTTGGCTTGTTTTATCTCGGCGTACCAGCACATATCCTGCCTATTGTTTCAATTTCTAATTTTACATTTACTAATTATGTTTGTACAAATTAATCTGAGATTGCTTGGAATTTCAGAACATATTGCTAATTAATTTAAATTATTTGATAAAAGTTAAACTTGCGTTCAATCATTCTTCTTTAATTAATCAAAATGAATAAAAAAAAAAACTACAATGACGGATTATAGATTTATTCTCAGCACACACACACAAAATAATAAAATAACAACAATTTTTACTCTTTTTTTCAATAAATCTGCAGGTACTCTTATATAGCTGCGATCGGCTTTTAGAAACGGCTGTTCTTCGCTTATTATTAAAGCAAGACCGCTTTTATAAAAGTTTTGTCCCTGTCAGTTATTTCGTCCATTGATTATAGTTAAATATACCCCCATACGCCTGGGTTTGAATACCATGTAACGCTATTCCGTTACAATATATATATATAGTGTGTCCATGTGTTTCTGCACATTGTTCCTATTACCTCCTTATGCCTAATAATTTTCTATATTTACTTGTTTTAAAAAATTAGTGAATTAATAAGAGTAAGAGAGACAATAGTTTGGTTATATGTAAGCTTTCAGTTTGACTTAAAGTACATATATTGTTATATTCATTATAAGCATAATAGTTTATATTTCTTTTTGATAAATTCCAGTTATTATTAAAATAGTAGTTATTATACTAGAATGTGTGCAAGAAAGTAATGACTTAATATTATAGTAATTAAGTTTGTAGAAGAGAGTACAGAAAATAAAGTTGATTTAAAGTTAGCTTTTATTGTAATTCAGCTTAAAGTTCATTCAAGTTATTTTAATTCTTAATATCTTTAAAATTTGGGTAGTTATTTAAAGAAGTAATTAATAAGTTAAGTTTAAAGCTTGAAACATCATTTCCTTCATTCATGTATGTGTGTGGGCATGGATGGATAAAATTGTTTTTATAATTTAGTTTTATCTTGAGTTACATAAACTCATAAAAAATAATTATAATATTAGTTAAAAGTTAAATGTATAATGGATAAATTATTTATTACTTCAAACTTTAGTAAATTAATATTATAACAAGTCTCAATCAATAAATGACATGTGTAATTTTGAAAATATCTAGATTAAAATGAAGTCATTTACTGATTGACTTATCTTGCAGTGAGGTTTTAAAAAATAATAATCTGTGTTTATTGGTCATTAATGAGAATTTGACAGCTAAAAAAATACTATAAAAAAGAGATTTTTTTGGTTGAAGACTCGCACATTCTCACTCTCAAAGGTTTTGGTTCTTTCTTTCTGGCACAAGCTGAAATTTTAAAATGTTTAATTTTTATTTTTATCTAAAAGTGTTGAATATTTAATTTAATCGTCCTTAAATCTACAATGCATTGTTGAGAACAAAGGTAGCCCATTTCTTCTTACTGAATCTCAATTTAAACTTTCTTGATTATTGCATAATGCTACAGAGGAATATTATGTTTATTTTAAGTAAATTTAGTCAATTTAACTTCAAAATGTATTTCAACAGGAAGCAGATGATGTGTTTAATTACAGATATTGCAAAATATATGCTGAACATTTTTCTAGTTCATATCCATTTGCTTATTTATCTTCTAAAAAGGAGAAAATTAAAATTAAAATGCATAGACTATTAAGCTATGAATTAAGTTTTAAAATCCTTATATTAATTTTTGCCTGCTCAACAATAAAAATGATAATTATTAAAAGAACTGTTCTCTTAAGAATGATTTTTAAATGTTTAGTTGAATTTAGCTACATTTTAACACAATTCTTTGTATATGAAATAAATATACTGGAGGAATTTCATTATTATTTTAATAATGTGTATGCTGATGTTATCAAGTTAAATATTCACAGGAAAAACTTGAAGTTAACACCGCATGAATTGAGTAAAGAAAATATACATGAGAATAATTAAGACATTTAATCTTCTTAGTATTAATTTAAATGCTTCAAGGAAATAGCAGAATATATTTAGTCATTGATGAACGTGGATGAAATATTTGTCAAACAATTACACAGAATTAGCAGAAATATTCCCAAAGACATTTCATATGCTGTATATTATTTCTTGCTAACTACTGTTTTATATAATATATAAATGAAATTATTGAAGTTTAAACCTAAAATTGTTTTCATTATTATACAAATAATTAAAAGTTTAAAACGTGCTTATTTAAGAGAAGAAAAAGCTACATTATTAGTTAAACCCACAGGATCCCAAAATATAATTAGCTGAACAAATTATTGCATTCCAACATCATCATTCCCATATTCATTTGCTTACTGCTCTATGTTTATTTATTTTATACTAGTAAAATGTGTTTAAATCTAGAACTAATTTAGTTTTAAGAACTATTATACTATATTGTGTTTGGACATCTTTTGCCATGTTTAAAATATATATATATAGAATATTATGTTTTCATTTGAAGCTTCACAGAACAATTTATCCATTGAAGGAGTATTTCATACCCTTAACAGACTACCCAGTATGGAGAAAATCCGCTAATGAACTAAGGTTTTGTGTTTGGTAAAAAAAAAAAAAAAGGAAAAAAAAATTCTATGCAATATTTTTCTTTTGTATTTTGCTATATTTTCAACAATACTAATTTAGTATTATAATTACGTTAGGTAATTTATTCACAAATTTTAATTTTAAAGAGGTTTATCAGAAATGTGTAGATATTCTGCACATTATAATGTAAATACTTTATTACATGTGTTTGTATTTGATGGATAAACCAAACTATATTATATTTTGTGTCAGTAGAGATATTCATTTCTCATTATCACTATTTTTAAAATGTATGGTATTTCATTTATTTATTAGTAAAACAGTCAATGTAATTATAAGAGTTTTGATATTTTGCAGAATTGCAATAATAGTAATAACCACTAATATTTCCATGCATTTGTGAATTATTAGTCTCACATTCTTATTCACTTTATCAGTCATGTCCACTTATTTTCTATAAATTTGATATTTTATAATCCATACATGTGTGTATTGTTACTTTATGCCAAAATTTTATATGCTATTAATTTTTTTAATTGATATTTCACAGTCATTTGACTAGATTTCACATTGTTGGTTTCAGACATTGTTTACTGTTTATCATAGCTTAAATTTGAATATTACTTTCATTAGTTACAGTGTTGAGTTAATATCTTGTCATTGTTTAATTTATGGTATTGATTGGCCTCATAATGTTAGACCCTACTTGCCCATGTTTATTATGGTGCTTTATGGAGTGGATGAGTTCCCCTCATATTATATGCTTTTCAATGAGTTGATAGTGCCTTTCTCTCATGATTATTATCAAATATTTAAAGGTACCTAAATCCTTAGACAGGATTATATTTCTTGGTGTATCTTTTCATTTTTCTCTATGTGCTGTGACAAGGTCGACACATAATTAGCCTTATATATGGCAGTGGAAGTCATCAACTATCTATGGAGCATATGCCGTGGCCTATCATTCATGATATATTTAAATCTATTTTCCATCATAGTAGGTGAAGTTGTTTTGTGATCTATAGGTGTGATGACATTGTTAAGCTATTTTTTGAAGGATTTAATGTCTTCATTTTGCTCTTTGTTGTTTTAGTGCTAAAAAAATGTATAACAATGTCTGTATTGTGTTGCTATGATATATAACCAGCCACAAGCAAACCAACAAGATATAATAGGTTTAAATATTTATTGGTAAGCATATGGCCATTGAGAACAATCCACATATTCTATGTAATTGTTTTATTCACCTAGAATCTTTTGCCGATGGATGTGTAAGTCATTTACATTAAATATTTTGGTATTTCCAGTATTATGTGGACAGTAATTTATTAATAGTATGAGTGCAGATGACTTCTGATACTAATTTTATTATGCCAGCAATTGATTTAAGTTTATTTAACTGATAATTCAAATTATTAGCAACTCAGTCCATTAATAAAGGTTATTAATGATTATCATTTTGAAAAATAAGTAATTTAAATAAAATTATGTTACAAATCTATTGTTAAACTGGTATAAATGTTTAATTTTATGAGGCCCAAAATTGTTTAGGGGATCATCTAGTGGAATTATGATGTATAAAAGTTAGCTATTGTTAACTCACAATTTTATTAATAAGTTGATCTTTTAAAATCATTGTTTCAAAACTTTGGCTAAAATATGTTGCTGTTGTACTTATAGTCAAGAAAACATTTTTAACAGCTCTATCTTGGCAATAATTCCAAACTTTGTATGTATTTTGTTTTGTCATTTTAGTAGTAGTAAATAAACCTATTTATTATTTATTTTAAAACAAATCTAGTTTCTGTTTATTTAATTTTATATGCTATTATCTTGGGTTCACAATATTTATTATTTTCATTGAGTTAATGATATACAGAATATTCCAATATTCACAGAAATAAAAATTAGTCATGCATATAATTGTGATTTCTTAATGAAATCAATGTAACAGATAATTAAACATTTGCAGATACGAATAATAATATTTTGCATTAAGATAGATTTCAACTATGTTTATCTTCTAAGAAGGAAGATAGTATAATATGGAAATGAAGATTTGTTGACATTTCAGGAGATTATATATACTATTTCAGTCTGCACACAATTAAGTTATTTAGATAATGAATGACTGTTTTATTTCAAGGTCCAATTATATTTAATTATTTATGAAAGTAGTCTGTGGGAGAGTGGAAAGACATAAAAAGCACCTTGTCCTTCTACAATTTCGACTGGTAGCCTGGATAAAAAGGCTACGACTAGTCTAAATTTAAAAATATTTTAATTAGGCAGTTAGATATTAGAATAAATATCCTTTTATGTAATTTTAATGAGTATTTTTTATTAAATTATAGGAAGCAGTCATTGCAAGAAAAGTGTTTGCCTCCTATAGCCAGCCAGGATGTCATTTGCTCATTCATGTATCCATTTATTTATTTAATAGGCAACATTACATGATAATACAATTTACAAAAGTTACAGTAGGACCCCTGAGATTATTTATTCTTGTTATTTTCATAGTTATTGATCCAATTCTTTATGTCATAATATCAAATATCGGTAGTATAAGACAAGTATTCTTTATTTATTTCCTATGCTTTAAGAAAAGTATATTTTATGGTAGTTTCACATAAATCAAAGGTTTTAAATCATGCTATTCAGAATTAATGATGAGAGTATTACCATATCTTAAAATGTTAGAAAAGATTTATTAGAAAATACTTCCTTAGGTACAGATTTATTTTACTTGGAGAATATAATTTAATGGGAGGTTAAATCTGATAAATATTTAACAAGAGTGGAAATTTTCTTCTCTACCATTTATTCCAAATCATTTATTAGGCTATAATTATTTGCAGTATTGTTTGATTTTTCTCTCTATCTCATTATAAGTCTCTGTAGTATCATCTTAAAATTATTGTAACCTCACTGAGTATAGCCACTGTTCAAAGAACAAGAGTCTCTCTCGAATAATTCTTACTCTTGAATAATTCTCTCTTTCTCACCTCTCTTAGATTACAATACATTAGTTTTACAATTATCTGAGTGACTTTTGCTCAGGTCCATAAAATGTTTGATCTGAATAAGATCAAGAATCAATAGTTTCAGAATAATAATATTTAATGTATTATAGTTTTGATGTTAATAGAGTTATGTATGTACTGAGAGTGAAGCAGCACTTTTCGTTAAGAGAGGACAAGTCATACAAGTATAAGTACATAAGATTTTATATGAAATAGTAATTAAAATTATTTTGTAGTTTTAACCTATACTGTTATTTTAATTTATGAAGACAAAATAGTAAGTAGGTTTGCAAATGATGTTTACAAAAAGAAAAACAAAATATGATTTTAGAAAAAGCATTTGTTTGACAGATTGATCTGTACTGACTTCCAGCACTTTACTATCCACTCACAATCAGGAATACAGAAATTTTTTATACATGTCTCAATTACTTGGGTATTTATCTTTCATTATTTATTATCAGGTAAAAGTGATTAGGAATTTGATATAAGAATTCTCATCTTTAAAATATAACATGAATTGCGTTTTCAGCAGGATATTTTTTTTTACCATAGCTGTACTATCTAATGTAACCTTAGATAACACATGATAGTGTTTATTAAATCTCTATTCTATGAATATTCCCAACTAGTTTTTAGATTATGGATTTCATCAATGAATAGCTTTGGATCTTGAAACAGTGCTTCTGGACTTTTAGGATCTAGTGCACCTTCTTTCTAGCAACCATCATTTATTTCTGTTTTATTATCAAGAGATCAGTTCACATCGAAAAACATTCAATCTAAGTGAAGTTGTCTACTATGCAATCACATAAATCTGAAATCAATTCATATATAACAGTGTCCTTAGTTTTTTAATAATTATAAGCACCTCTATTATTTGCCCAAAATTGGAACCAAATGAATAGAGTTGTCTATAGATACTGAATTGTTTTCAGAACTATATGAACTATACAGACAATTAGACTTAAACTGAAAACATATATTTTTTAATTTGCACTGATAGCTTGATAATCAAACAGAGAAGTTAAAATAATGGTTGCCAGAAAAAAGGTATTGTATTCTAAAAGTCCAAATGCACAATTTCCAAGATCAAAAACTCCTCATTGATGAAAGCCATAAGTTAAAATTAATCAGTGAATATTAGATAATACAACATTGGATAGTTTAAAATCATTCATCTAAGTTACATTAAGTAGCATAACTGTGGTAAAAGAAAAAGAATATCCTGCTGAAATTGTCATCTTAACTATAGGCGAAAAAAGGCTGTTGCAGGAAATTCTTTTGGCATTAAAATGTATAAGGACATGCTGCTTTTTGGGAGTTCACTTTCTTAATATGGCTACCATTTTACTTACTTAAATCGAGCACTGATAGATATGATGCAAAATGGTTTTTCAAATAAAATCAGAAATTTGTGTCTCTAGAAACTTTGTTAGCCAATTTAAACATTGCTTCTCTCTGAAGTCATTATACTTATCTATTTCTTAATCATTATTATCAAATCATTAATCCAGGTCCATATTATATCTTTTTTTATATCCTATTTTATTAAAAATATTTATTTTCAATATTTTATTATTATGTCCATTTTTGATATAAAAGACTTAAACACACACACACACACACACCAAATAACATAAAATGCATATCAATTGCATTTCTTTCATCTTTAAATTTTTTCCACTTGTCATACAATTTATCCTGATTCATGTTCAAAAAAGTAAATGTTAAGGAGTTTTTCACGTTTCCAAACTATAATTATATTTTTTCTTTTCTTTCTTTAGTAGTTAAAGCCATTACCTTTGAATCAACAGTAAGCTTCTTTAGTATTATTATACACTATTTTATACTTTGTATTTTTATTCTTATATAATTTTAAACTATTTTTTTATGTTATTCATATTCATTTCCCATAAGTCTCTATTTTGATAATCAACTTATCTGTCTTCTTTTTTTATTCTTTATAATTTTGTACCAATAATTCACTCTACAAATTTATCCCACTTTTTTTTTTATAAATCCAGGAACAAAGTTGTTCATTTTAATATATTTGATGCCATCTCCATAATCCTAAGAACACATTTTTTATGTTCTATATTTATTCATATGTTGTAATCTTCCACATATTTAAAATTTACTTTGAGTTTTCATCAATTTAGAAATTACCCCATTTCATTTTGAGTAATTCTATTTGCCAATCATAATTCACCAATCAATTGCATGTCTAGCTATTTCTTTTTTGTATTTTATATAAAAATTTCTGAGTTTTCTATCCAATACATAGAACCTCTTTTCCAAACATTATGGCAGGCCCTATCACTTCTTTTCACATAATTTTACATATCTCATTACATGAGAAACTTGCATACTTTTTTAAAACCTATGCTATTTTTTTGCTTTTCTACTGTAATTTCCAACTATATATTTTTTAAACCACTAAAACAACACATGACCATCAATTTTTATGCTTACATGATCTGTTAAACAGTAGCAAACTCCATATAGCAGTGCTACCCAATGCAAACCTTAGTAATCAATCGATGCTAGAAGGTTGGGTAAAAAAAATCCCTATCTAGTGCCTACTCATCCAATATCCCCAGACTAGTTTCTAGCATGTGACTTTCATTAGTTAAAGACCTGGATCTAAAAATATCTATTGATTACTATGGCTTGCACTAGGTGGCACTGTTGTATGGAGAGAGTTGCTGCTGTTTTTATGTACATTTATATTGTTTATCAAAATATTCATTTATTACTGTAAAATGTATTCAAATGGCTGTATTGTTCAAAAATTTATAAGAAGTTTGAGCAACAGAAATGATCTTAGGATCTTACATTCCAGAATTTGACACTCCACCACACACATCTTCTTATGATAATGGCCAAATCCACATAGCAAAATAATCCTAAAGCCAGACAATGACCACCAACTCATGTCTGTGTGTAACATATATAAAATATAACTGCAAATAGTATGAAGTCCAATATCATTACTTACATCTCTAGAATAATCTTCACATAACTACCGCATCAGATTTGACACACCGTTTCTCTTATACCTAGTTAGATCAGGAAGATAAAAGAGACTAAGTTTTATTATATCTATAAATATATTGGGTGCAGTAAATAAAATAATTGCTGGGATACTGAGTATTAAAAAAAAATGAAATGATGAACACATTAAACAGCTGTTACTGTACTATGAAAGAATTATGAGTACATAGAATGGGGTTTGAACTCAAGGTAGTTGTTTAAATTATGCATGACTTGGGGTTTGAACTTATTTATATGAAAAGATAGGGAAACATTGATATAAACTTTCAGTATGAATTAGTGCTGAATCTTGATACAAAATATTTTATTGGGTTATGAATTTATCCTGTCTAGGAGTTGAGTATGTGGACTATATCATTATTTAACTTTATTGGGTATTATTGATTTCCTAATTGTACATATGCTCTAACATTCTGTGGTGCACTATGTGTGTGAAAGATAGACATGTTACTGATGTCACACATTTCAATGATTCCTGGATGGATACTATGACTATCTAGGAATAATTTAATAAATAACTAATTTAAATTCATAATACAGCCAGGTTGGGATTCAACATAAATACTATGTTTCCCTGAAAATAAGACCTAACCAGAAAATAGGCCAAGGATGATTTTTCAGGATGCTTATAATATAAGCCTTACTCCAAATATAAGCCCTAGTTAAGATTCATCAGCTAGATAGAGAGCTTTTTGTTTGCCCATTGCAACTCACAATAGATTTATTTAATTAGAAAGTAATGAATATACAAGTAAACAATATTATTGATCTTAATGCTTTAAATAAATGGTAATATAAATTATATGATTCTTTTGTATTTTCCCATCGACCATTTTGGAAAACATAATTGTATCTGTATAGAGAAACAATTTATCTACAACAAGCCAGTATGTTGGACAATATATAATTCCATTTATGTATTTATTTTATTTATATTTAATATTTAGAATGCTTGATTTAGTTTTAGATTTATCATGGTAGCTTTTAAATGTTCAAGATAAAAATTAGTTTTCATTTCTTAAACATTTTTTCCTCCTAAAAGACTTTATTAAAATAACGGAAGTGATTTTAATAGTCAAAATTTAGCTTAAGTTAAATCATCAATCTTTCCCCTAAAGAAGGGTTTTTTAAAAGAATACCCAAGATGGGCTATTATAAATAAATTTGAATGTGTCTGCATTTTTTTGTTGCTTTTGTGTGGAAAAATCATTCTTAACTGTAATCCATTTTTGTTACCATTCCTGTTTCTCAAGTCTTCACTTAACACTTACCTGATTTAATGCTAAATTTGAATGGAACAATATTCTGATCCCCAGATAAGATAAGTTCAAAAAAGGACTATTCTGGTAAGTACAAGAGAAGAATGGGGGGGATATTTTTGGACTTAGTATAAATGTTAGATTTTTGTACATGAAAAAAACAAAACATTCCCTGAAAATAAGCCCTACAGTGTCTTTTGGAGTAAAACTAATATAAGACCAAGTCTTATTGTTGGGAAAACATGGTATAATTAATTTACATGTATCTACATGTGCACACGATTACAAAATGATCTACAGATCATGGTATTTTCTAGTCAAAGCATTATGGATTTAGTGCATCAGGTAAAAGGGGGAACCGCACATATATTAAAATTGAGATGCTAGGTTATAAGGAGTTATCCAGTAAATAATAACTATAAGAGAAAGTATGCCAGGCTTTGCATGGTCTACAAGGGAACACCTCGAATAACTTATAATGATACAGCAGGAAATATTTGACTACTTAAAATAATTAAACTATAAAAGTATTCACAACTTAGTGATAAATATAAAAAGAAATCCCTAATTAGTCATTGAGTTGTCTGGAATCTAGAGATTTGTATATCTTAATAATGAAATGATATTTTCTTATGTCACACAAGTGACCACACGACACATCCAAATGTGAGTTTAACACAATCTACAGAATCACTCCCTCAACCCTAATATGAGATTACTGAGAATTAATATGTATAATTCATCTAGATAACATTTAAACCCATCCAAAGAGTATTGATACAAGCATATGCACTCATTCGTATAAGTGTCACTGAAAATACATAGCCCTAAAAACAACTGTTGAATAAATGTATTTTATAGCTTAAATCTCTAGGGACTAATGGAAAACTTTTAATAAATTCATTATGGATTTTATAAATTTACATGAACACATTTTAGACTAATTGCATTTCATATATATATAACTAATTTGATTTTTACTCCTAATTGAACACATTTTAGACTAATTGCATTTCATATATATATAACTAATTTGATTTTTACTCCTAATTCAACATTATAAATGAGTAATATAAAACACAAAACTACTTTCAAGAAAAGAATCCATTTGAGTAGGGGACAAAGATTTCGACAATTAAATAATTTATACATTTTAAATAAACTGTAGATAGTTTCAAACTGATTGTCAGTTTTACTGTTTTAAAAAAATACATATTTGCACATATTTTACCCTATTACTCAATAGTATGCGGAGAATGTATATTCATAAATATTGGAATCAAATACAAATATATTGTAGCAGCAAACATAAAATTGTAAGTATATATATATATATAAAATTACAGAGGTTAAATAAACTTATACAAAAATTATGAGAATAAAAAATAGATGTAAGTTACATACATCTTTACAATAGGAGAAAATTCATGATATAAGTTCAAATATCAATTTATTTTGCTTGCTGAGGCAAAATATCAAACATTGATGTTTGTGAGTCTTATGTAGTGTTTTTGGAGATGAAATATCCTGTTTAGATATGGTTCAGAATTTTTAGAATCTGGTTTTATGAATTGGTTTATGGAGCATTTCTCTATTTATATAAATTTATTGGAGTATAAAATATCACCTCATGACTAGGACAGTAAAATATTGGGTAACATCAGGTTCTTTTGCAACTCTAAGTAAGTTTTTGTAAGGATAAGATAACATGTTTCTACTTCTCTCACATTGCTATATTGGGCATTTTGGCATAACTGGCAAGTATTGGTCTTATTAGTATTAATGACAATAGCTTCTTGCTGGAACTCTAGTTTGCATTTTCCCAATGGTCAAGCAGAGCAAACATTGGGCCTTACTCTTAAAGTCTTTGAATTTTTTCCTGTATAAATTCTAGTGGTAATAGGTTTGAAGATCCTTACAATATAAGTTATCAGAATTGTTTTTTTTTATACTAATAATAACAATCCAATCATCTACTCATTAGAATTTCTATTTTATTAATTAACTCTATCTAATAGTTAATGAACACCTAATGTTTACTTTTCATTTCTATCTTAATTAAGTAGTTTGTGATATTTTCACTTAATTACAAGATTTTACTCATATGATATCAAGTATTTCTTAAAAAACAAAATTTAAAAATAAACTTTAAGTGAAAGTAAAACAAAATAGTAGTTCATCTTCAATAGAACAGATACAGATCTTTTTAATTAATTTGTTTACCTTGAAGCTAATTATGCCTTTACCAGGAAATGTTTTAAGTTGAAATAAATGTGGTTTTCTGTGCACCTGGAGTATTTCTTTAATGCTTATCCTCTCCTTAGCATCCCTTTTCAGAAGTTTATATTTTAAACTGAGCTTGCACAGAAACAGCACATTTTACACTTACAGATCTCAGACTATTCAATCTGCCACTTTGTTACCTTTAAAATGGTGCGTATATATTTTTCCTATTATGAAATTTACATTTTTTATAATTATTTTTTTGAAATGCAATTAAAATTTTTTTTTAGATTTAGCATTTGAAAAATGTTTTTACCACTGAAATGGATTATCTCGCAGCTTGCTGAGATTATTCAGTTGCCGATGTATGTATTTGTGAGCTTTCTCTTTGTTCAAAAAGCTGTATGTATTTTTCTTCTATAATGAAATTTACATTTTTTATGATTTCTTTTTTTTGAAATGCAATTTTTAATTTTTTTCTCTCTCTTTTTTTAGATTTATTATTCATAAATGTATGGATTTTTTTCATGGCTTGTTCCTATTGCCAATGTATGCATTTCTAAGCCTTCTCTTTGTAGAAGCTAATTTTAATGATGATTCAGATCTAGAAACTGTATTGAGCAAAAAAAAGTTGGTGAAGTCATTTTATTTGCAGGCCAAGCATGGGTATTGCATTGAGGGATTCTTCATGACCAAAATTTGAACTTGGAATCATAACATTTATGAGTCATGCCAGCCAGGAATTAATTTTCCCATCAGTCAGTAGTGTTTTTATTACTTATATTTTTATATAATGAAATATTGTAGAAAAGCAATAAATATGCTGTAGAATTTTAGGCAATTTACATTACATTGACAATAAAAACATGCACATCCATACTCAGAGAATAATATATCTATATGGTTAGTGCAATAGGCAAGATATATCATGATTTTATTTATATGGTTATTCATTTATTGCATGATTACAGTAGCATTGTATTCATTTGTTACAATTTTGTAATAATTTCTTGAACACAGACTTGCAAGCACCCTCTGCTATCCACTATCATATATCATCTCCTACACATATATAATCAGTGCTCATAATGAATATGTTTATTTTGATGTTTATTGATTTAGTTACAGTTTTTATTCATTTTATCTTAGAGAAATTTTTGTTTGACTTTTTTTGAGTACACCTTTTACTTGAAAAGTATACATATTTTAGGTCACACCCCATTTTCCATAAAGTTCTTTTTGCATAATATCTTATAAACTATACCTACTGTCCCATCCCCCACACTAAAAAACTAATCATATTTCTAACAGGTACCCTGCATGGAAGGACAAACAAACATTTCTAGCAGATACTCTGATATGGAAGGACAGGATCTGTGTCAGCTAGCAAAATGGAAATCACCAATTACATCGTTTTTGTAATTTTTACACTGAAACATTACTTCAGGTAAGTCATATTATATATCATTTTTTTCAGCATTTTATGACAAATGTGATATAGCTGTTTATGAAAATGTCATTTTAACATTTAACTTTCAAAATTTAGATTTTGTGAACCAATGTGAAAATAAACATGTTTAAAAGTGTTAAAAACCTTTTTTAATTTTTTTTTTTGAGGTAATGACTACTTTATCTGCTTTATTACATTCTTTCATATTTGCTCTTTCTAACAATGTATATTTTTATATTTACTGTATTCAAACAGAAGATATTTTATAAATTATATTGGTTTGTAATTTTTGTTTTTAAATTCAAGATGGCGGCTTAGGTATGTAAGAGTTACATATATACATTATACTTAACAATACCAATTCTTATCTGTTTAAACTAAAGCTAAAAAAATGAATTGGACATTTGATTATGCTTTTATGTGATCCCATTCATGTACCCCCCTCCCCCTCACACACATACAACCATTAGTTCTATTTTAAAAAAAATGTTTTAACATTTATTTTAAAATGAAGCTTATATATATATGTAGACTTTCATATATATAGCTTCATTGTTACTGCACTTTTTCAAGACAAATATCCTATTTTTTATCCATTAATTTTACTCTTCCTATTAAATACTAGTTTTTTATAATTAATCCCACTGAATTTTAATTTTTATATTTCCTCTTTCCTTCCCATACTTCTGTAATAACAAACCTATATCTTTTACACTATTTGGTAAAAAAATAAATCATATCCATAGAAAAAGATGTACTACATACTCCTGGTTTTGATTACAGGAATCCGATCCTATTTTTAATCTTACTACTTCTAGTTCCAATTCTCTTAGAGATAAAATAGATATTAAAGGTGATAATGGACATGCTATTTCATTCTTATTTCACATTTAAAGTTTTATTGATTCTATATTCCTAAGTGATCTTCATTAAAAATTTTTGCGTAAACTCGTAATCATTCACCACAATCCTAAATACATTTGTATAATTTCAAGACCTCTCTATAATCTACTGCTATTCATTCTATTGTGAGCCTTTTTTTATCTAGAAATACAGTAAGTAATGATTTTTTTTTCTTCTGATATTTCAATTATGATTTTCAATACTCTGTATGGATGGAAGAAAAAGAAAAAAACACTTATGAAAAAGTCTGCTCCCCAGTAAAAACTATCTGACAATTTAATAAAAAGTATTGTGAAAAATGAAAAAAAGAAATAAACTCTTTACGGATTTGAATCAATTGTAATACAATGAATAATTTTCATCTGTCTCTCCCTGAACAAATCCATTCTGATTCTCCTTTATCATTTTATTGTTTTTCTTCCCAGTTATAACATCTATTAAACCAGTAATTATACATTGGACTATTTGCCTCATTTAATATTAATTGTTAAAAGTTTTAGAAAACCCAAACTTTATTTAAATTTTTAAAATCCATTTAACAGTCAGTAACAGATATAGCTAGTATATAATGTAACATTTTGAGTGGTATTATTTTCCTTTTTTCTTCAGGTGTTGTTGTACTGACTGACCCATGACGATACTAGCACAGGGATCGAATTGGAACCTTTTGCTTCAAGATATTAAATTCAATTTGGTTAGAGCATCAGCTTAAATTTCATGTCCATTAGTATAAAGGCCCAAATTCGATTTCTGTGCTAGTATTATCACTGATTAGTTCAGCAACATTTTAAAAAAGAGAATAATACCACTTAAAACATGACAGTTGCAAACTTTTCATACAGTAATGCCACCTAATGCTAACCATAGTAATCAATGGATACCAGAAGTTTCTGCATAAAATCCCTATTTAGTACCTACTCATCCAAGCTAAAAACTAGTCTGGGGATATTGGCTGAGTAGGCACTAAATAGGGATTTTATGTACTTACCTACTGTATTCATTGATTACTCTGGCTTGCACTGAGTGGCGCTACTGTATAAAGAATGTACTATTGTTATTGTAATATGTACTAACCTGTGAGCTACTTCTAACAATTGAATGCAACTGATATTGATATTGGAACTAGGCCAACATATAGTTACTATTAAAATACCATCATTGCAAACCATTAAGATATATGCAAATATTTTGTATATTATAGATTTGTTACAACTCTATAATTAGCTGATGGCTAAAAATCTTTTTCTTTATACAATTATCTAATTCTCATATTCTGCCATTCATCTGCAATTTTATTATTGACTATAATTTTATTAAATTTTTTTTTAAAACCAACCTTTGCATGTCTTCCCATATCAATTAGCATTTGAATTGCCATACCATTAACTTCCTTTTCCATTTTTTTAAAAAATCTTATTATTCTTTTCAATTCTGTATCTGTTACTCCCTCCATCTTCTAATTAATAAAATGTTCCGGTAAATCTTATTCACTTATCAATTCCCCTTTATCCAAAATTTTAATTATAAATTCATAAAATATTTTTAAAGTTCTTTACTATTCTTACATTCTTTTGTATTTTTAACAATTTATGATTCTTTATTTTATTTCTCTTTTTTACATATCATCACCATTTTTTACAGCTCTTTTTCAGCAATAATAATGTCTTGTACTTTTATTTTGTTCCTCTATCATATTTCCATTTTTATTCTTGCTAATTTTTTGTTAAGTACTTATTTTAGAACTTTTAGGGTTGAGTACTTATTTTATCTAAGCATTTTCTCATTTTCTGCAGTTATTTCTTAACAGTTGCTTTATAATACCCCAATATATTTCCGGTTTAAGCCAATAAATGTCACATGATCACCATTTCTTATGCTTGCTTATAACTGTTATTAAAACAGGCAAAACTATCCATACAATATTGCCACTCAGTGCAAGCCAGAGTAATCAATGGATGCCAGAAGGCTTATGCATAAAACCCCCATCTAGTGACCACTCACCCAATATTCCCAGACTAGTTTCTGACTTGTGGCCTTTGTCAGTGAGGAGCCTTAGATCTGAGAGCACTGCATTGGCCTTTGTCAATGAGGAGGCTTGGATCTGAGAACACTGCACATAAGATCTAGATGAAGTGCTTTCAGATCCAAGGCTCCTCACTGACGAAGGCCACAAGCCAGAAACTAGTCTGGAAATATTGGATGAGTGGGTACTAGATGGGGATTTTATGCATAAGCCTTCTGCCTTTCATTGTTTATTCTGGCTTGCACTGAGTGGCAATGCTGTATGGATAGTTTTGCCTGTTTTAATATTTCTGCTTTATTTTATACTTTCTGAAGTGTGTTTTTGTTTCTATTTTTTTTATTTCAATTGGTTATAAATAAGCATTCATTTTGTAATCTTCTTCACCATATATCTATCCATTAGTAATACATTTTATATTCATCAGCTTTTCATAATCTATTAAATGTAATCTCATTTTCCATCCATCTTTATTAATCTTTTTATAAATTGCATTTCTTAACATTTCAGATAATTCTATCAAACAGTTCAATTCTTTTTAACTTTTCTAATTGTTCTTTATCTACCAATTCATAATGACCAATATATTTTAGATTCTGCCTCAACCTTTAAATTGTTCATCATATATTTTATTCAAATTTTTATTTCAGTTAATCTTTTTTATCAATTTTTTTTAACAATCTTTCATTCATATTTTCCATTCTATCAATCTCAATAATATGTTCATTTATATTACCACTTCATTACTTAAAAGTAACGTTTTATAGTTATTTTGTCTAAATTATTTATATTCTTATATAAATATATTCTTATTTCATCTCTCCATAACTTTCCCATTTCCAGATTACTTTATGGTATTTTATTTAACATCAGAAGAGAAGAGATTGAGAAAATAAGTTAGTTATAACTAAAATTTTATAAAATTGTAGGCACAGACATCATATACATACACATGCTGACACAGTAAAATTTGTATGTATGCATGTGTATCAAAGTCTATATTTTATTAATATTCATTTAATCATATAAGGGATTTGAACACAGACTTTCAAGTTGTTTTCATCTATCTGCTTCATTTCATACAACCGATACATAAGACCATACATATGTGAAAATAATAAATAATCTCCAATATACATATTTCGTGCTGAAAGAGTACTCATCAGTTGTTCCAGATCACCATCTCCCACACACATATAATCAGTGCTCAGCTTATATGAAGATAGCAAATCTTCAAACTTTAATGGACAGGCCTCAATCTACTTCACCTTCCAACTCTTCAGTCATCCATATCATTTGAAAATCTGATGTGTCTGAAGAGTTGGAGTAGATTGAAGCATGTCTATTAAAGTTTGAAGATTTGCTATCTTCATATAAACAGTACTGATTATATATATGTATGGGAGATGATGATCTGGAACCACTGATGAGTGCTGGTTCAGCAAGAAATACATATATTGGAGATCATTTATTTTTCACGTATATGGTCATGTGTATCAGTTATTTGAGATAGGGTGATAATATATATTCCAAGCATGTTACCTTATATATTCGATTGTTAGTAGAAAAAAAGATTTAAAATTATAGATTGTGAGATTAAATGAGCATAAAAAGAATATAGAATGTATTAGTAGAAAAAGGGGAATGATTGAACACAAAATTGAGACATATTTATATATGATCTAATCCTTATGTTCTTAGTATTCCATGAGGAATATTTATTATGATAATAACCATACCCTTTAGTTAGTCTAATACTGCACTTAGTAGATGAAATATTGAGCAAACTAATTAGACAAAAGAAATATAAAAAAAACAGTAGTCATATAGTTGAAGCTCAGTTTGAAATTAACTGATATAGAAATAAGAGAAATGCAATTTATGAAATCAAAATAACTCATATAGGAGGTATATTGAAACATCAACAAACTACAATTGTAAATATTTTTTGTATAATAAATGTGATTATTATGTTTATTAAATTAACATTATCTAGAAGTAACTTAAATTTAATATGTATATTATAGAGGCTCATGCCCCATTGACCTATGCTGGTAATAAGTTGATGGACAAGGGATGGTTTGGGGAAAAAAAGAAGAGAATGAAATGATGAGAAAGGTATAAAAAAGCAAAAACTACAACAAGGTAACCACACATTACTATTATCATAATATTCCTTATTAGTATTATGGTAGTTGTTTGTGCTCACCCAAAATACATAGGTACATTTTAGGGGAAATTAGGATTTAAATTCAATTTCAGTCATCTTCCGATTTCTGGAAGAAACTTATGGCATCCAATGAAACAGTAAATTTTCCATTTTCTTCTGCATCCTTCATCTAGTTTTTTTTACAGCTCAATTTGATCTAATACATAATAATATACTTCAGATTCTATCTCGACCATCATTTAGTTTACTTAATTTTTCAGTTTTTAATCCACTTTTTTTATTCATTCTTATTAACGATGTTCCACTCATATTCTCCACCCTATTAATTTCATTGATATGATCATTCATATCACTTATTTTCAATTTTTGCAATTATTTCTCAACTCATTTTTAGGCACACTACATTTCCAAATCCTTTTATATTCTTCTTCCTGTTCCAAAAGCTAAATATATGCCACATATCCATATTCTATTTATATCCAGTTTCAATTTAATCTACATATACTCTTTACATTTTTTTCTCTAAGATATCCTTTTTAACAATAACTCATATACCCTCTTTTTTGTTGCCCTTACATCTATTTAATCCATTCCAATCACATTTATGAAGATGCAGTTCTTCATCTCTCAATTGTGTCTCTTCTGTAACAAGTCTAATTTTTGTCCTATAAAAGCACCTACCAATTCTATCTATATAATCTTTATCCCCATTGCATATCCATAAGACTAAGTTTTATATTAATACTTCTGAGTTTTGTTTTAAATACTGTTTTCGTAAAACTATTCCCAGCTATTAGCTTTTAAAAAATATTTTTTTATCTTTACATCTTTCACCATTCTATTCATCCACTTTGTTTTGTATTTTATCTTTAAATATAAATGCTTTTTAATCTCCTTTCATGAATCTTTTTAAAATTTAATTGATAATAAAATTTATTATAATTTAACACAATATATATATATTTCTGTAATAAATGTAACTCATCCTTTTTAAATAAATTCATATTTTTAATGATTATATGCCACTCATTTGAAAAAATATTACCACTCTCTCACGTAAATATTTTAGTCTCAGATTAACTTATTCCCCTATTAAACTTGGGTAGGAGTCCTACACCCCAACCTGTAGATTTCTTCAAATTCATAATCATGTCTTCAAAATCTCTTGTTTTTTAGTACTTTTAGTTAGAACATTATTTTTCTGTATTAACACTACAATATTATTATTTTTTTAACATCTTAACAATATTTAAAATCATAAAACTAAGCAAACTCTTATGTTCTTCTCTTTCTCTTTTATAATTAATATATCTGCATTTAACCTATAAATCACTAAATAATGTTATTCCTAATTTTGGTACTTAGCATTTCTACTCATATCTGTAGCAAATCCTTATCATCATGCAAATAAATCTTCCCAATAGGCATATCCTCATCAAAATGATTACTTCCAGAATTATTCATTTCACAAACCTCATTAGGCTATGCTTCACTAAAATAGGCAACGTTATAGTTAATTTTTTGGCCATAGCATAGTCTTTAATTTATTAAAAAAATGGTCATGTGTGATCACATGTATATGAATATGGAAACATTTTGATTCTTATTGCAAACAAGATTCGTAAAAGAAATAAGTATGTAAAGGATTATTTATATATTTTCTTAAATGATAAATCATCATAGTCAAAATTGGAAGATAAAATAAATCAAGTTTTGTGAAGAGTAAAACAGCTGGTGTTATATATAAATATTTGTAGAAAATTTTATATGTTAAGTAAATTATTCTAATTTAGTAAAACTTTTGTAATAAACGTGAAATTTAAATGACCATCTCTGTGTATAACATCATATGGGCTTTCTAAGATAATAATCTTTACAACTAAAATCTAAATTAGATTCTAATGAATTCATAATAGAACACGAATTTCCAAAATTAACTGATGTGATGTACTGTGACTTCTCCTTAAACGGAGTCCGGAATCTCTCAGCAACCATGACCAGAGAAACTTGTAATTAGATTGATTTGTGCTGCCATCTATTGATACATAGAGAAAAGAAAATTAGTTGCTTTATGTTTATTTCCCCTTATTGCAAATATTGATGAATATTGTATCCATTAAAAAAACAAACACATTATTCTTGTATATGCTATCTGCAATGATTTTTAAAATTAAAATAATGAACAAGAAGATTACATTAATAAAAAAAAACATGAGAAGATTACATTAATAAATAAAAAAACATGTATTAAAGCTACTATCTTTTATTTATTAACATAGAAGTTTTTAGATACAGGATTAAAAAAAAAAACTTTTCTTTAGCTGTCATATCTAGAAGAATTCACTCGGATTAGTATAACTATTATTAACTATCAGAATTGTTGAATCCTATGCCATTAGCTAATCAAAGTAATAGTATGTTTGTAGGATGGCAGCACAGTATGATGTAACTAAAAATGGGAAATAAATTATAGAGATTCGGAAGAAAGTACATTAAAGTACATAAGCAAAGTTAGGAAATGAAAATATATTTAAAAACCTTATTTACAGAAATTGAAATCATCTTTTAGTTTTATTAAAAACTTCTTTTTTTAAGACTGAAGATTTTCAATTTATTTTTCAAGATATGAATTTCATTTGTTGGTCAACGGAAACTTGGAGGTTGCTGGATTTTAGAGAAGTATGAAAATATTTTTTGTAATTAGCTAGTTATGTGAAAAGTTCATAATTGTTAACAATTATATCAGGGATGGAAACTTCTTACGAGGAAAGGCTGCAACCAGGTGCCCTATTGTCAAATATGGTTCAGTAGACCTATGAACTCTTACCAAACAACCTCATGTAGATATTGCACCAATCAAGTGTATAAGTTAATGTAAATTCTACAGCTGTGTTGTATCAGGTACCAAAATAGCCTATGCTACTTAGTAATGTTTTATTCATGGTAACCGGTGTAGTCATATAGATATGAAACCACTTCAATGACTATCATATGACCCCAGCTTATATACATTGTTGTTGTAGCAGCATATATTTTTTATCATCTCTAACACTTATTGTAAATTTTAATATGTAATAATAGAACAGAAGGGTCTCTAGTTATTAAAAAACTAAGGACACCACATATATATATAAACTGATCTGGTTTCAGGTCTATATGACTATACAGGCCAGTTTTTCAATTTAGGCTGATAAAAAAGAAGGAAATGATAGAAGCTAAAAGGAAGTTACATTAGATCCTAAAAATCCAGGTGGACTGTTCCAAGATCCAAAAGCTCCTTACTGATGAAAGTCATAATCTTGAAATTAGTCTGTGGATATTGGATAGCAGAGCACAGGATTCATTAAGTATTAATATCAGACATTTATTAATGTTTACTAAAGCTTATGGTAACATAGAGATGGTGAAAAAAATATGCTGATAAAAAAAAGTTTGGACAAAATTTCATATAATTTGTAATATTGTATTTCCCTGAAAATAAGGCCTAAACAAAAAAATAAGCCCTAGCATGATTTTTGAAAATACTTATAAGTCCTACTCCAAATATAGGCTCTAGTTATGATTGGCAGCCCAATAGACAGTTTTTGTTTGCCTGTTGAATATGTTGGATATATATAAACAATATTGTTGACTTTAAAGCTTTAAATAAATGATGATATAAATTACATAGTACTTTTGTATTTTCCCATTGACTATTGCCTTTGACAGAATAGCTCAGTTGGTAGAGTGTTTGCCTTAAATTTGATATTCAAGAATCTAAAGGTGCGAGTTCAACCTCTAAGCGAATATTGTCACTGTGCATATAGGCCAGCAACACCTGAAGAAGAGTGGAGAATAATACTACTCGAAACGTGTAATTACTAACCTGTATTGTCTATTTGTGTGTTATTACTAACAAGTTGTTTGTATTTGGAAAGTTAAAATCAAGTTAAAAATTTTCTATACATTCAACATTCACTCATAGATGATGGAAATAGTCCAACATATCACATCTATTGCAAGTAATTTGGAAAGTATTTACAATCTGCTTACTTGATAATGGATGGACATGATTGGGTCATATATGAATCCTTGTAATGCAATATGCTGATTATGTTATAATAGGCATCTTTAATGTACATGTGTGAAATAAAGAAATATTTTTAAAATTTTTATGCATTTTTTATTGCTTTTGTGTGGACAAACTACTCTTAATTGTAATCATTTTTGTTATCATTCGCACTTGATTTAATGGTAAATATAAACAGAAAAATCTTCTGAATGCCAGATAATAAGAGTGCAAAAACAAAGCTATTCTAGTGAGTATAAGAAAGGAATTATGGGAGCTCCCAGAGTAAAAATCTTACATCTTTCTGTAAAGAGAAAAACTATTTGAATTAATGTACATTTTTATACTTGAAATGTAGATTTTTGTATATGAAAAAATAGAACATTTGAAAATAAGCCCTACAGTGTCTTTTGGAGCAAAAATTATTATAAGACTGGATCTTATTTTCAGGGGGACACAGATATATTGTAACAATGAGGATGTGGAAGGTCAATTTGCTAATGCCCCAAGAATTAGTATTAGTTTAAAAAAAGGTAAAGATGTAATAAGGCATTGAACTTAAATATAAAATATATAGATTAATGAGACTTACTAACAGATAAATGTAATAAAGAATCAAAGGGACATTTTATTGAATCCAAATTACATTTAATAAATAAATAATCTATTGTTCCAATCAATCTCATCTCAATATTGGGATAAAGTTTATGAAAATGAAGTTTGAAATAAGTTAAATGTTAATTTAAGTATCTCAGTGTAAGTTAAAATATATGAATTTATTATAATATGATTTATGAACTTTGATAAGTGTTATAATCTTAAATAAAAAAAATACAAAGTCAATTTTTAATAAATAAATAAATTAATATTTTATTTACATCAATAAGAGAATGAGAATAATAATAAATAGTCAAACCTCTCCTTACAGTAGTGCCACTCAGTGCAAACCAGAATAATCAATGGATTGTCCTTATCTAATGCCTACTCATGCAGTATCCCCTGACTAGTTTCTAGCTTGTGGTATCCATTGATTACTCTGGCTTGCACTGAGTGGCACTACTGTATGGAGAGTTTTAGCTGCTTTAAAAGCTTGAACAAGCATAAGAAATGGTGATCATGTGATGTTTAGTCGTTTAATAATAAAAAATAGCAATTCCATTAAAAATAGTTCTCAAATAATTTACTAATATCATGTGTGGATAAGAAACATTTATTTTTACAATATTAATAAAGGTTACCTATATTATATAAATAGATAATATAACATCTTATTTAATTAATAATTAAATAATTTGAGACAATAGGAATGTTTTCTCCAGTGAATTATTATTTCTTCACCAAATATATGAAATCCTCCTTAAGCTTAAATATATCTATTCACAAATACTATTCGTATAAAAATAAATAAAACATAAATATGCATAATGACATCCTTTTATCAAGTAAAATATGTAAACACCATAGGAATACTAATATCATATGTCATCTCAACTTCATTTATATTCAAAAGGGATATTATAAATGCACAACAATGCAATCCTAAAGAGCCACTGATTTTTAAATGTATACTTAAAATGACTTCCTTCAAGTCTACAGAACCTCACAGTTATTATAACTCAGAAAACCCCTACAAGATTAATTCACCTTTAAAGACATTTTAAATGATTAAATAAATTATCACAAGACAATATACATATATATCAATAATAATAATAGTTTAATAATTTAGGTAGCCTTTGTCAATAAGAAATTCTGATGTATATTTAAATTCAATTCATTCGCAATATTAAATAAATATGTGTGTGAAATAAATAATGTATCAGATAAATATTAAATGGATATTTGTTTTTCATTTCTAAGTTTTCAATGGAGAATGCTAAAAAAGTCATAAAACACATACTGTAACGGTCAGAATTATATGATTCATTAACATAGTGCAGAATTCAAACACCACACAGAACAGCACCACCATCTAGGTAGCGAAGCCACCCATAGTACTGAGTTCGAACATAGTTTATCAGTTCCACAATGCAATCTATGAAACAACGCATCTGATGCTACATTAGTAAACATTTCTTTAGGCACAATGGTCATGGAGATGCAAGAGATTCAAGACTTTATTTCGAGTTAGCCAATAATAACATTAATATTAAACATTTATATTTTACAGAATCGAGGAAATATATTGTATGGGTATCGAATAAATAAAGATGTAACGGCAGACGTATAGTTTGAAATTATTTATTTAAAACATTTTATATTAAATCATCTAATAATATTTTATTATATTTAAAATCTCAGCAGCAATATTTCCGATACTGTTATACTTTACAAAGATATACATTTATTTATTTAAAATATTTTATACGAAATCATTTAACCAATAATATTTTGTTATATTTAAACTCTCAGTAGCAGTATTTCTGATACTGTTATATTTTACAAAGAGATATGTTTATTTGGCTGACGTAATCTAGCTACCTAAATTCTCGAGCAAGTATTTCAAGAGCATGTCTTTGGGGATTTATATCTGCAATGCAAGAGTCTAAAATAGGATTAATAATAGTAGCGGCAGACATATTTATTTAATTAAAGAAGATATTTAGTAATTACTATGGACAGACATTTATTTGAGAGTGAGTTAGGTCACTAATGCAGAGACAGAGTTATATATTGAGTAATAAAGTTAATAATCAAAGATACGTGGTACATCTAGAAAGGCGATATGAGGGTGGCAGTATATTGAGACTGCAAAGCCATGGATGAGTTTATAACAATGGGCTGGCATTTGCTGTAGGCCCAAAATATAAGGTGTCACATAAGCATAATCAGGGGCAAGTGGTTTGTGCCATGATTACCTACTAACTGTGTGACAGTCATCATCAAGTCCTATGGGAACATTTATTTGTCCACTTGTGTAGGATGACTGGGATTAATTTAAATCCTAAAGAATCCGAAGTATCCAAGGCTTATGATAGATCATCGCATTTCTAAAACGTAACACGTGTATAATTCACAGACTATTCTGCTAAGATTTAATATATTTTATAACTCGGCCCTACATCATCAACATTTAATAACGAATGTTTTTGACTCTCAAAGAAATACAATTTATGGAATTATTACTTAAAAACTTAATAAAATATAAAACAATAGGTAAGCTAGGTGAGTATTAATAACTAATGTCAGCCATTTGCTAAGTAGTAGACCCCTGCATTACAATAAATGAAGCATCGAATGCGTGTTGATTTATATGAAAATATTAAGTAATTTATAGTAGTAAATATTAATGAGGATTTGCAGGACACACATCCACTGTTTCAAGCAATTATGGGTTTGCATTTAGAAAATTATGGAGATTTCCGAGCTGACCAGCCAACAAAAGTATATAACTAAATATATTAATAGGTTGCTAGACAAGATGGCAACCATCTTGATTAAAATCTATATTTAAATTTGGTGATGTCCAGTCGGAAATCTTATGAGCATGCTATAATTAAATAATAAAAATGTAAAATTTAGAAATACGTACCCAAAAAAAGATAGAATTAGGTAAGCTAGATTATTAAAGAAATTTATATAATAAATTAATCATTAAATTCATGGTTTTACAATTTAGAGTTTTACAAGTTATATAGAGAGTGAGCTATAGTGTGATTATTAATTAGAGTACTCTAGGAGACATTGAAACAGGTACCTGTTTATACGAAGTTTTCCAATTCAGTAGTGAGTAGCAAATTGTTCATGATTTCAGAAGTAGCAGTTCTTTTTAGCATTTAGATTATTCATTTATTTTAAGAGCAGCAGCAGCTTTCTAATTGTTTGGGCAGCTGATCTTCTTGGTTGATATTATGGAGGGCACCTGTGAAGGTTCACGGCATATGATTGGCCATCTCTGAGAATAGTCAGCGCTTTCTACTCGAACATACTGTGGTAGGTAAATTACTTTATGATTTCTGGAGACTCTCAGCTGATCGAGAGCACAGCTAAAGTTTTACTGAAAGTTCGGAGACAGTCCAAAATGTCCTCTTTTCTTGATTTTATCTTTTCACTTTTGTTATATTTTAATTTTGGATCCACTCATTTGCCCCAAGGAGAATCAATGCATTCTTGTATGTTTAATTTATCTAGAAAGCTGCATTTCTATTGTTCGACTTTATTTTTACCGTTACATTTTGTAATTAAAGATTTTAGGGAATTTTTTTTTAATTAATCTATTATCTCTCACCGACCATTACTTTTAAAATTTCAAATACAAAAGGGAATATACAATTATTTTACTTTTACTTAAATTATAATCAATTTCTAAAATTATTATTAAATAAGAAATTTAAACACAGCAATAAATAACGAACTTTATAATTTAAAATAAATGGTTAAAATTATATAACTAAAAGAGAAATACAAATTACATTAATTATTTTTATCTATTGCTTTAAATTTGTTACCAAAATGTGTGTGTGTGTGTGGTGAATTATACATATATTTATACATTTTTTTAATATTGCTTCACACACAATTCGATACCAAAAATGTTTAAATTTGGGTAGGAGAGGGTGGTGGATGAGAGATGATAGAAAAAGGTGAAACTTAAGATTCGAATGTGAATCTTACTGTTTCAACACACACACACACACATATATATATACAGAAAAAAATTTAATATTAATGACCAGATTTGACCTTTCTCTTTATATTTTCTCTTTTTTAAAGTTCTGTTTAAATTTAAAAGTACATATTGATATTTTCAAATCTTGATTTCCTGATGATTTCAATGCAAAAACAGGGTAATAAGATGGCCCAAATAAATATTGTTTGTATGATGTGAAATTGTGAAATAATTTTGTCTATTAGTTAAATGCTTGCCTTTTTTAAGGATAATTATGGTAACAGGTAAGATTAATTGAAAGTTCTTGGAAATGCTTTGTCAATTATAGCGATGACATCTTCTCTAAGGATTTAGATAGATTGTTGTTTGTTATATTTCTTTCCTCAACATATACATTTTGTTTCGATCATTTTCTGGGTGATGAAATTAGCAAATAACAAGCAAAGAGTTTAACAAAACTCTGGACAGCTTAACTTTTTAATGATACATCTCTAAAGTTTATGTATCTGTAATAATGAATTTTTTCTTCTACGCCAGCAATAATAAAGTAAAAACAGCAAACAGAATTTTGCTTGTCCATTGGAAATGTAAACACATACAGAGTAAAAATAATAATGAGATAATAAATATCAATTTTTCTTAATAGTGAATTTTTTTAAGTTACATACACAAAAAAAAAATGAATATTATAATGATAGATCTAATCTCTAATTATATACCTCTATGAATATCTCTGGAAAATCAATCCCTTTCATTCACTTAAAAAAAATTCTGAAAAATGAAATAGAAAAGTTTAGATAATCTGCAATTGGATAAAATGCAAATATCAGTAATGATAAAAATGACATCTATAGAAACTGGATAATTGTTATTCATATTACCTACATGTTAGTAAGATTTTATTTTTTTTATTGCAAAAAAAAAACAGATTCAATAATGCTAATAATCACCTTCTACAAATGAGGTAACATACGTTAAAGCTTAAATATATAACATTTCAACAACATATAGAAATAAATTATTCTTGAAAAAACATTTTAAAAATGTCTGTTTACGACTCCTATAAGCTTATAAATTACACCTTTTTGTAATGAAGCATCATTAGTTATCTTCTAAAAGACAGTATTAATCCTATGATAATTCCAGCTACTTCCTGTAAATCAACTTTTTCTTCTACTTTTTTTCACTTACCTATAGAGACCTTTACAACATATTTTTAATAATTTAATTGCAATTAAATATTACAATCCAATTTCTCTTCTGATTTGTAATTTCTTCAATAATCTTTTTTCATTTACTCTATTTAATACTTCATTATTGCATACTATCTTTTTCATTCTGTTTTAAATCCATAAATCACAAGATACCAATATTTTTATACCATATTTTATAATCATCTATCTCATTTCTATACAAAGAAGTTATGTCTTTTTCTTAATTAACATTTTAATAGATCACAAAAAAATTTATACTTTTCTGAAAAGGCTTTTTGTCTTTGCAATTTTTATTCTAATATTTTCTTTTCTTTAATTCTAAATTTATTCTTATTAAAACTATAGTCATTGGGATGTTCAATTATATAATACAAGATAGGCATATCTTACATCTTTATTTATATCTGTTTTTTTAATAGGCTAATCTTAGAAATATTTTTGGTTCTTATACAAATTTTTTAATAAATGTCTCTTAATCTACACTTTTTTAAAAGTATTCAACAAAATAATCCAATCCACTCTAACAAATCTTTACAAGAACAATAAAGTACATTACCTCCATTTTCTCTCTCTATATATTTCTGTATAATCAAGAATTATATAGTAATAAAGAACAAGTACCTCCTATATCTATTACATTTTCCGAATTGCCCAGAATTTTAAATGAAGAAGTGAGACATGCAATTAAGTGTATGAAGAAAGGAAAGGCTCCAGGTAATGATGGAATTATAATTGATATATTAAAAGAAGTAGGTGAAGAAATAATTTTTTATTTAGCAAAGTCATATACTAAATGTCTAAATGATAAAGATATACCAGATGTTTGGAAGAATGCAGTATTAATATTAATATTTAAAAAAGGTGATAAAGAAGATATTAGAAATTACAGACCTATCAGCTTTTTATCAGTTTTTTACAAAATTTTTACCAAGATAATTACAACTCGTCTACAGAGAACATTGGTTTTCCACCAACCAGGAGAACAAGGTGGATTTAAAAGTGTTTTAGTACAGTAAATCATAAGAGAAAATATAGAAAAGACAAATGAATATGAGTTGCCATTATGTTTTGGATTTGTAGATTATGAAAAGGCATTTGATTCTATAAACATTTTTTCAGTGATTAAGGCATTGGATCATCAAGGTATAGATCCAGGATATTGCCAAATTTTAAAGAACATTTATGAAAATGCAACAGCAACAATTAGATTACATAATGATATTGGGAAAGTCAACATTGGTCAGAAGCATAAGACATGGTAACTCCACATCTCCAAAACTTTTTACAGCAGTGCTGCAAGAAGTATTTTGTTGATTAAAATGGGAAGCTAAAGGAGTGCATGTAAATGGATATTATTTAAGTCATTTAGATTTTGCAGCTGATGTAGTTGTTTGGCAAATAATATTTTAGAGCTACAGGAAATGTTGCAGGAGTTATCAGATGAAAATGGGACTAAAGATAAATGTTAAAAACCCTAAAGTAATGTTTAATGGATTTTCTCAAAATATAAAAATAAAAATTGATTATGATGAGTTAGAAGTTAACAGTTAAAAATACCTTGGTCAGACTATTAATACTGATGGAAACATAACGAATGAAATTAATTAGAGAATTAAACTTGGAGTGATTTTGGTAGCAATAACTTGATACTAAAAGGAAATATGCCTATGTGTTTGAAAATGAAGGTTTTTAATAAATGTGTTTTACCAGTTCTCACTTATGGATCTGAGACTTGGACACTTAATAGAAGAGCAATACAGAGATGTCAGACCACTCAAAGAAGTATAGAGGGATGCATGTTGGGAGTAACAAGAAGAGATTGAAAATACAATATATGGGTAAAAGAACAAACATGTTACTGACCTCATTGAAAAATTTAAAAGACAAGTAAAGTTGGACTGGACATATTGCTAGAAGAGATGATAACAGATGGAAAATTGAAATCTTAAACCGGATTCCAAGAGATTTTAAAAGACCCAGAAAGAGACCATATGTGAGATGGATAGATGAAATAAAGTGCAGCAATGATGTGAAGAAGAAAAACTAAAGATCGAAGAAAATGGATTGAATTTGGAGAGACCCTCATTGTGCAGTGGATTGATAATGGTTGATGATGATGATAATCTTTCTAATATAAAATGATCTTTCACTATAAAATATTAAGCTACCATATATATCTTAAACAGACATTAAAATAAATTGTTATCCCTTCACACTTTATAGCATTAGACCTTTTCTTTGAAAAAAATTTTAATTGTTGAAGGCGAATCTATAAACACTCTTGATTCATAAATATTGAATATTGATTAATTTTCTTAAACTCCTCACCCTTCAATATTTTTAATAATTCTTTATTGGACTTTTATCAATTTCTTGCATTTTGCCTCATTTTGTCTTTTATATTCTACCTTACCCTCTATTACTGTATAATCTATTTCGTTCTTATTCATATACTTTTTTTAAGATGTAGTGTTATTATTCCTATCATATACATCAGTTATATTTTCTTCAAATCCTATTCTTTGATTCAATTGGAATCATACTTCTGCTTCACTATTTCTCATTTATGCTTTAGAAGATACTTATTCAGAAAAAATATTCAAATTTATATATAAAAGAAAAAAACACCTCTTTAATACAAAGTATATTGAGGAGGAAATGCATATAGACAAATGCAAAACCTTTTCTATATTAAACTTTTTATAATCAAACATCTTTTCAGTTTACCGATTAACTGATTTCTAATTATAATTATGGTCTTCACATCAAAAATAATTTCTTTCTTAAATATTTAAATACATAACAAACAGTACAATATTTATTTTAAAAAGGTATAGCAATTAAATTTACAATATACGTTTTAAACTATTATTATACTGCGCTTCCAACACACATTAGTTAAGCTATATTTTAATTGTTTTATTCTGGCTTAGCCCTTTTGGGCATATTTGCTCCCATATTCATAGTCTGTGTCACTCTCCATTTTGTGTTATTGTTAGTGTATGCAAATTAATCAACCAGTCCATTTCTTGGAAATTCACAAGGATGAATCTCTCTATTGATGGTTTCGAGTCATTTGCAATGAAATATGCCTCTTTTATTTTGCATTTGGCATCATTTCTTTCCAAGCACATGATTTCAGCATTGGTGGGTTCAAAATTGTGATTAGCTGTTTTTGGTGTTCTAGGAATATCGATCTGCCTTCATTTTTAGTGCGAGATCTGTTATATACATACATGTGTTGAGATATTCTGGAAATGACAGTAGTAAGAATAATGAAATCATTATTTATTTACAATCACATAGTATTAACTAAAATACAGGCTTATTCTATATCAGAGATGGCCAAAAACGTTGAATGTGATCTATTGTTTGGTCATAGCCAATTAGTTTATTTGATCATATTTATATACTTTATCCATTACCACTGTTGCATCTATATTCCTCAGTCACTTTTTTAATTCTGAATACTTTTTTTTAAAATCTTAATTTGAACAACAATTACTTATCAAAAATAATTTCTACTTAATATTTTCTCATCACAAAAGTTTTGTTGTTTTTTTAAAAAATAATCACGTTTTACTAATAATTTGTTGGGTAGTAGATAACTGCATTATAATAGTTTGTAATTTATAAATTAAGAAACTTTTCTTAGACAACTGTAAATTATAAATATATCCACTGACATAAACAATGAGGATTTCCAATTCATCAACAAGCTTTGTGATAAATGCTTAGCCAGATCCAGCATTTAAAATATCTCCGTCAGGAACTCCCCCCCCCAACCCCTGACCATGGTTTTGGCTCTGGCTAAGCATTTATCACAAAGCTTGTTGATGAATTGGCAATCCTCATTGTTTATAACTTACAAGCTTAAGAGAATAGGGTCATGTGATCTATGACTTATTTTGACTATCCACTGATATGTTCTCGTAAGAAAAGCTGTAATTGCACTAAATTTATTATTGAAGATAAGCACTTCCGAGGATGTTAAATGTCATCATATTCATAGCTTTAGAATGTGCATAATTTTATGAATATATGTATATATAGGCAATAGATTATTCAAAATGAATGTAAATCAGATTGCCTGTTTCTTAGAAAAGGGGAAGCAGAAGGCCTCATATCTACCAACATTGCATGTATTGAGCAAAATGACTAACTGGAAGGTCAAAGAAGCATGGCATATAGCTAACAACCATAATGCCATAAGTCAGAAGGAATATGGTTCCCTCCTTTCTACCCTTTCTAAGAAATAGACAATCTGATTTACATAAATTTTGAATAGTCTATTGCTTATATATACTGTAATGGTCAGATTTTGTACATTCACATAACAAAACCCAGAGTCCAGATAAAACACACTAAACTTGATCAAAATGGGATAGGAAAATCCCACATTCAACCATGCTTCAACCTATTTACTAGTGCCCATGGTTTAGCACCCCATGAATGACATTTATGGTGTTACACATGAGCCTTGTTATAATTCACAAGCCATCTCTGAACAGGGAGAGACATGAGCCTCATAATCTGACCACACATGCAATACCAAATTGGGTTAATAAAACAATAATATGTTAAAATTAAAGCAATATTATTATGTAACTAATGCATAACAAACATACATAAACAATAATTTAATTGGAATATGGATAAAATGATAATGAAGATGAGATAAATTTAAATAAGTTTTAATATAATTAATAAAATAAAATAGAATACACACAATTAGAAATCAAAACATATATGGGATTTAATGCATGCAGGCATTATACAATGGAATGAGATTGATAACATTTCCCCATCTACATGTGGTTCTAAACCACCCGTAGTAATAATTTTTAAACATAAATTATTAATACAAAATAAGTCTTTATATAATTTTATGCTATATCTTTTCATTATAAATTCCTCATCAGTAACTTCACAATCTACACAACTTTTCCCCTATAACAATTTATGAGAAAATAATATTTCACTCTTCAGTTTTGTTTGATCATGAAAAAACATGTAAATATAAATTTAAATTTGATTTTGAAAATGTGAAAATTCTTCATAAAGAGAGAAACCATAATAAAAGAAAAATTAAGGAGGCATTTTTTATAAATAAAGAGAGAAACCATAATAAAAGAAAAATTAAGGAGGCAATTTTTATAAATAGAAATAAAATTCATTTAATAAATAGTCAAGCTGCTAACATTAAAAGACAAGATTAGTGGGACTTGAATTGATGATGTTTGCTTCCACTTTGTTTTTTTAAATTTAATGTCAGTTGAGGCAGGTTTAAGAAATTAACCATAAGTACTTCTATCGATTTAAAGATTGTTTATATGATAGTTTGTTACCATTAAATTTATTAATTTTATTATAATTACAATTTTGTTTTAATTAATGGACATTATATATATATTGAACCGAATTCGAATATGTGGATTCGAATCACCGGCCTCTTAGGCAGAGAACATACTCGGAGAGTATGTATGCTCAAACGATAGCTATAAAATATATAACTAGCGTTACATTTCCAGGACATAACTTCTTCTCGGCTGTTGAGTTCAACACCAAGTTCAAAGCACCTTTTTTTGTTTGTGTATAAACATAGGCACCAGCTATCTATTCAAGGATGAATAAATAACGCACTTTGAGCAATGGCCACTAACCCAACGCCTAAATCCACGACTAGCTCAGCTGTTTGTAATCACTAATAGATTATACATAATTAGTGTTTAAAAGACTTGATAAAGAATTGTAAAAGGAATTTATAAAAGGAATTGTAAAAGAATTGATAAAAAGAATTGACCGACAAATAAAGTTTAATTTTAAAGATAATTTATTAACTAACATTTATTTACTAAATTTAAACATTTTATAGTTCTATTAAACACATGCATATTTTAAATTAACATTTCTAAATAGTTTAAATATTCTTGAATATTTTCATAACAGAACACTGGGAATTTATCTACTTTGACTAATAATATTGATATAAGGATCATGCACATATTAACTCATGCACACATAATAATGATAATAAAAGACTACATAACATTTGAAATTTAATCACACACATATCAATAGTTCATTTATGTATGATATCGAGTTCATATAATTAAACTCTTGGAGTATTCGCATGAATTAATGAAATGCAATGGCTATTACAGTATAACGAAAATAAGCAAATGTTTTACCTAGGATTTTGAACGTAGATTTAACACTTTGTTTTCTTCTTGTTTGTTGTTTCTTCCAGTATGAATGCTTCCAGCCGGCTGGGACGTTTCCTTGCTGAGTTTCCTGATTTTCACGATTATTACTATCGGAGACAATTAGATACTGATGGAGATTTTCTAAGATGTTAAGCTGACATTATTTCACGGGCAGATCTGCTGTTTTCTCGGACATCTGGGCTGGAGATAAACGTGCATTCCCAAGATCTTCTCAACACTGCATTTTGTTTGTTAACTGCTCAATTAATTTCTGAACTGCACTACTCAATTACTTTGTGAACTGATTGTCTCAACTAATTTGTGGAATGGCTACTGTCCAATAAAATGAGTCTATTTATATCTGCAACATGTTGTCGAAATATTCCCGGCAAAGATCTGTTGTCGAATTGATAATCATTTGATAAACGTGTTTTGAAAGATTGCTTAATTAGTAATAGCCATGCAAAAATGTATTGTTTTATATTAATTAATATCTAATAGCCATTGCCGTGTTTTTTAATGATAATCTTCTTTAACTTACAAATCGCACCTATATACGCACATATATTTTTAATACAATTTACTATTTAGTTTTAACATTATTTTTTCTTTAATTAAACTTGAATGAAAATAGATTTGTATGTTTTAACTTTTTAAATTGTATTTTTACGAATACTAATAAAAACTCTTTACTTCCTTTTATAACCCTTAGTTTCATTTCTCAAACCAAGACTCCCCCTCCCCCCTTTTGATTTCAAAACTAACACTAGAAAACTATTTGATTTTTATCTTTTTCAAAAACAAACTGAATAAACTCTTCAACATTTAATTTTATGTTTCTCTTTAACGAAAGATTGTTTTAATAATATAATTTTAGATAAAATTATATGTGCCTATATCAATATAGGTACAATATATATATAATAAAACAACTGGTAATCCTCACCACACTCTGCTAGTTCTGTGTCTTAGGAGTGGGAGAGAAAAATTTAAGAGCAATTCCCAACTCTTGTTATGAGATTTAGGATGAAATATGTATTAGCCAAGACCTTGTTGACTTCTGAGTCTTCAGAGTGGGGCTATAACTGTATACCATGGTCTCCTTGGAGTCTTAAAAGCTTTAAGTTAATGGCAGAATCTCATCATCTGCATCATGGAAGATTAAAGAGGACCTCCCGCTAGGTCAAAACCACATCTGAAAACAAGTCACCACATGCAATACCATATACCCAATCTAGCAGCCAAAACTTTGCTATCCATTGCCAAAATTATGAGACTTTTCCAATTCTCCACAGTTACAACTAATCTAACTCTTAACTAAAAAATAAACAAAAAATATTTATACTTCTTGCTTATCTATTAGAATTTACATACTCTACTTATAAACAATATTTATCTAAATCGCATGTTGAAAATTGATAATAAATTGAAAGTATGCTAGCCTTTCTCACATGCGCAATTATAACAAAGAAAGCCAATCAGATTTTAAACAGATATCTAATAAATAATCAAGCTTAGACACGAGACAGAGATTTTGATAGAAAAGGTTGATACCACCTTTTCTAAACTTAACTTTTATATATATAAGCCAGTCTTAAGCATCTTAGCCTGAAAGCTTTAAATATATAAACAAATACAATTATCATTCATTGTGTTATAAATATAATATATTACGGCACAAAATCTCAGATTTACTATACTGCAATTTTCATAGCAGCAATGTTTGTGAACAATATTTATCTAAATAGCATGTTGAAAATTGATAATAAATTGAAAGTATGCTAGCCTTTCTCACATGCGCAATTATAACAGAGAAAGCCAATCAGATTTTAAACAGATATCTAATAAATAATCAAGCCTAGACATGAGACAGAGATTTTGATAGAAAAGGTTGATACCACCTTTTCTAAACTTAACTTTTATATATATAAGCCAGTCTTAAGCATCTTAGCCTGAAAGCTTTAAATATATAAACAAATACAATTATCATTCATTGTGTTATAAATATAATATATTATGGCACGAAATCTCAGATTTACTATACCACAATTTTCATAGCAGCAACATTTGTAAACAATATTTATCTAAATCGCATGTTGAAAATTGATAATAAATTGAAAGTATGCTAGCCTTTCTCACATGCGCAATTATATCAAAATCTCTGTCTCGTGTCTAAGCTTGATTATTTATTAGATATCTGTTTAAAATCTGATTGACTTTCTCTGTTATAATTGTGCATGTGAGAAAGGCTAGCATACTTTCAATTTATTATCAATTTTCAACATGCGATTTAGATAAATATTGTTTACAAATGTTGCTGCTATGAAAATTGCGGTCTAGTAAATCTGAGATTTCGTGCCGTAATATATTATATTTATAACACAATGAATGATAATTGTATTTGTTTATATATTTAAAGCTTTCAGGCTAAGATCCTTAAGACTGGCTTATATATATAAAAGTTAAGTTTAGAAAAGGTGGTATCAACCTTTTCTATCAAAATCTCTGTCTCGTGTCTAAGCTTGATTATTTATTAGATATTTGTTTAAAATCTGATTGGCTTTCTCTGTTATAATTGTGCATGTGAGAAAGGCTAGCATACTTTCAATTTATTATCAATTTTAAACATGTGATTTAGATAAATATTGTTTACAAACGTTGCTGCTATGAAAATTGCGGTATAGTAAATCTGAGATTTCGTGCCATAATATATTATATTTATAACACAATGAATGATAATTGTATTTGTTTATATATATTTAAAGCTTTCAGGCTAAGATGCTTAAGACTGGCTTATATATATATATATAAAAGTTAAGTTTAGAAAAGGTGGTATCAACCTTTTCTATCAAAATCTCTGTCTCGTGTCTAAGCTTGATTATTTATTAGATATCTGTTTAAAATCTGATTGGCTTTCTCTGTTATAATTGCGCATGTGAGAAAGGCTAGCATACTTTCAATTTATTATACTCTACTTATGTAACAACTAGTGATAAACATTAAACACATACACTAAATCATAAGCAGTTTGAAAAAAAATCAAAAATTTTATATATTTTTTCTTTTTCTTACCATGATTTGATTATTGGCAATCATTTTTGTCAGTGGATATAACTTTTATACCTGGTCATAGGTCAGCTTAAATAATTTGCCATTCTTCACTCCCATAATATCATTTCTGTACTGTTTCATAGCCTTCTTTTCTATAATTCTTTGATTTCCAATTTAGGTCCCAAACATTTTTGTTAATTCTCATTGCTATTTTACTTACGATAACTATTTTCTTTACTTCAGATCTCAGGTTAATGCTGAAATATCCCTTAAAATTTTTAAATGGTCAACCAAAGCTTATCCCGTTTGACCATTATACATTAGAATCTATACAAATTGCTTCATGTTAATCTGAATCTGAGGATATGTCATTGCAACATCTTGTTATTTTTATGCTCATTACCTAAACTTTTTTTCTTGCCTATATCCTGATATTCTTCTATTACTTATGTTTTTTTCCTCAACTTATCTTTGGTTTTACCTACACTGTGTTCTTGTTTCCCATAATTGTCTTTGACTACCCTTGTTTCCTGCTCTTAATCACTGCTCTAACTTCTGAAACTGTCTTTTCAAATCTATCTTATATTTCCTGAAATCCTGATTCCATCTTTTGTTCTAAACCTTTTAGTTTTCTCATGATAACCTCCATCATGTTCATTTCTCATTCCTTTTTTGACTCCTGCAGGTCTACTTTCTTTTGCCTATAACTTTATTTCAACAACATGCCAAGCATAATTTCCAAGCCCATAAAGTACTGTACTACATGTCATAAATTTTCTGTGTTTTTTATTACTCTCCCTACAACAAACTTTATTATATCTCTTGATTATAATTCTTGAAGAAAAAAATGAGAGAAAAAATCTTTTTTATCTTCAAATACAAATATACCACAACACTTTAATAGTAATATTTTTTGATTCTTATTACCATTTACCCCTAACACTTTCCACTCTTCATAGCCACATGTTGGGTGCCATTGCAATGGGTTTGTACCATTTTCTATTTGTACTTGATTGGATTTACATTATTTTTACCAAATATTATCTTGTACTTTTTACAAAGATTTATTAATGAATCAAACCTTTAATTGATGGAGATGGAATTATAGTAGCCATCAACTTGGAGGAAAGTTATATTAAAACTTCATCTCCCAAAAATTAAATTAAAAAATATATATTTGAAACAGAAACATAAAGATATATGTATAGAGATACACAGCCTTATTTTCCCAGAATTATTAATTAACATTTCCCTAACAGTATATTTATGGAATTTGGCCTTTCTTAACTCCAAGCACCAATCCTATGTTTATATAAGAATTATACCAAAAGAGTGAAAGATATCAATAATAGCATATTAATGAATGCCTGGTCACTAGCTAACTCACTCAGGATGGGTAGTATTTAGACTGACAGAGAGACATGTTGATTCAAGCTAGTTTGAATCAAATTATTTAATAACTAAAATCATATGTACATTTTAAAACTAAATAAATAATTATGAAATAAAAAAATATATAAATAATAGTGCTCAAATATTTAATGAATATCATAGCATATATATATGTTTTCTGCAGTCAAAATGATTAGTTATTACAAATATTAAATAGTTTATCTTTAATATTATTAGTATGATGTAATATAAAGAAATTACAGTTTATAAGTAAAATATTGAGAATGTGCATGATTATAACATACGTATTACCTTTGGATTCCCAGGAAAATTAGATTGTTCAGATTCGTAAAGAAACTAAACTTACTCAAGAAACACTGGTCACAAAATGTATATAATGAATGTCTTTGCTTTTAAAAATTTCTGATGGAATGATGATGAATTAGGAGACTTGCTGAGACACAGGTGGACAGACACAGATTTTTCAGCTTTGGACAGTTACAGGATAATGTAGCAGCTTTTTGTTTTTTTTATAGAGTGGTGAGACAAAAGCCCAGCATATTTAGGACTTTACCTCAACATTTTCATATGAGCTGCCAAACCTGTTTATCCATCTAACATGAGCTGGAACTCACAAAATGTACTTCAAACCCAGTCAAGCCCAAGATTTAGGTCAGGGACCAGCCTGGATCCAAACCCACTCTGTAAGCCCCAGATCTAACACCTAATGAATAACACAATAGTGATGGCACATGAGAATTAATTTTAAATCCGGCCAACTAGGAGAGTGGAGAAGACAATGAGACATCTATTGACTATGACTAAACCAACATATATATCAACCAGGCTGTATATTTGGAAGTGGAGAAAAAAAAGGAATTTGAATTACTCAAATAAGTTAGACAATAAAATATATTTTACTATACTGACATTATTATACATTTTTAAATTAATTATATACATTAGTGTGTGTGTGAATGAGCAAGTGATTACATAGTGTCATTCACGCTATTAGTTCTCATATGCTCTTTATTAGCTAAATAATATATTACAAATAAACACACATCTTTGGTGGGTCCAATATTAAAATGCCAATCGAATATTAGAAAGAATTACATAATACTGCCATTAATGCTTTGGATTACGGTTCTGAAACATGGTGACTAAACATTATTTAGGGGAGTGTTCTGAAATTCATTATACATATAAGATAAATTATTTTCATGCCATTACGGTCATGAAAATCAATAAAATACATTTGAAAACATTTGATTATATTTTAATCTATGACAAAATATTTAATGACAAATTATTTTAATAATAGTAAGACGAACGCTTTATTTTTCCCAAGGCATATAGATACTCTTAAATAGATATATAAATTACAATGGTGAGATTGTATATGATTGAAATAATCTTAATTAATAAAATAGAAATAGTTGGCATTTATATATATCTTTTAAGCAAAGCTTAATTTTAATATTAGAGCATTAAAACTGGGTCATGAAGCAAAAAGGAATAATAAATACAAAGAAGTTTGCGGTGCTGACATAATAGCCTAAAAATAACTAAGAGGAAAAGGTCATACTTCTGGATGAAAAACAAAATGGATGGGCATAGCGTGTGCCAAACTTAGGGGATCACCGCCAGTGGCCTTTTTATACGAAGAAATGGATGGGCATAGCATGTGCCAGACTTAGGGGATCACTGCCAGTGGTATTTTTACATGAAGGCTTGAGAAAAAATCTATGGGTTCGAACCTGTCATAACCCCCAGATTAGAAGCATGTAAAATATATATATATGAAGATATACTAAATGACAGAAATGCAATAATGATACATGTCTCTAACAACATTGAATAAATTTTACTGCTTTAAAAAATACATGACCCTTGTTTGAATACTATAATACAATGCAATTATAATATATATATATAGATTTACATTTCATTTACTTAAAATATACTTGAAGATTTTATTTAGCAAAAGAAACATTAAGATTTAGATTTCAAATTAATAAAATATACGTTAAGATTTGATTTAGTTAAAGAAACATTAAGATTTTCCCCCATCCCTTTTTCTGCTATTTAAAATAAAACAATCCCATCTTTGTTGATTTTACAATAACTGAAATATTTAAATACAAGATTTGAAATTTTAAGAGTATGAAAAATGAAGTAAGATTAGCAGTTATAGAAAATAATTAATGGGTCACTCTTTCAGAATTTAATAAATAATTATAAAATAAATGTTTCAGAGTGTTAATTAGCTTGAGTTCTAGATTTTCACTGGGTAGAAAATACAGAGTTAAATAAATATATATATTTTATATTAGAACATAAATAAAATGTTGGCATGTAAAACAATCTGGCAAGTGTATTAATTAACAATACATTATATTTTAAGAGGACGTTAATAAACTTGATTCATGAAGGCTTACTTAAAAAAAAGAAAGGATTTTTAGAAAATTCAATTCGTCAGATTGTTTTAGAGTGACATATTAATAAGCAAGCAGATATGTAAATCAAATAATAAATAAATGACCGCACCAAAATTAAAAAGAAGTTAAAGAAAGTTAAGAGCACATGAGATAGGATTAAATTTATAGAAATTATTGAAAAGCAGCTTGCATATATATTTAATAAAAAAAAAAAACAAAGGTAAAGAATACATGAGAAAAGATCTTGATAGATTATTTAGACTAAATTCACTATTAGGTGGCGGCTTGGAAATTTACCTTGCAATTTTAAGAATCCATTTTAAAGTATGGCACATACACGGCGATTGAAATGCAAGTACTTCAGTGGCAGAAAACCTCTATTAGCATTCTAAAGTTCTTTTTAGACCTTTCTTCATTTCAGGGCAGCAGGATATTACGGCAGCAGCAGAGACCGCTGAAGAGTGGTGCATTCACTGCTACATCATTTTAAGTTTCAAGAAAAATGAAATATATATATATAATACCTCTCTCTAAAAGTAGCTAATCTCTCTCAATAGTAGTTAATCTCCTCTGTGATTCAAAATTCAATCATTTTATACTTTCTCTTTTATCAGTTGTTTTTGAAGATGCAATTGTAAGATAACGTCCAAAAATAAATTCAAATCTATTTCCAGATTAGAAATAGATTTGACAACATGTTTTTAACACAAGTAAATCTTTAATCTACTTAATCCCATTTATTTTAAGTAAAACTTTAATTAAAAAAATACCTTCCCCAGATTAAAACAATAGTGCTTCCAACCCCTAATTATTTTTAGACAATTAACAACACTTGCATCTTCCATATTGGATTTTATAAAAAATATACAGTTTAATAGAAAAACAAGCAATTTAAAAAGAAAAAGTTAAAATGACATATAATAAATATTTAGAAACATCAATATTTTGTTAGTAAGTTTTGCTACTATGTATACATTTGAGCCGCATCTATAATACTTTAATAAAAAAGAACTAATAATTAATAAAAAGAATTAATAATAATTTTAAAACATGTTATTGAAACATTAAATTTTATAATTTAGGCATGCATCTCAAATATATACATGAAATATATATATACAACAAAAAGGTGCGGGATAGGATATAGGGGTTTGAATATGAGTTAGTAGGTAGAAACATGAAGCACAATCTTAAGCTAAGATTTACTGCTTCAATATATATATATATTCCTCCAAAATCATACGGTTAAAATCTCCAATATTAATTAATATATGGCACTGAAAATATCAGCATAAAAATTAAAAATGGTCTCCTGATTTTTTTATTCCCCTCAAGCAATCCTTCCCACAATTCAAAATGTTCAATATTTTAAATCTTATCCTGGGTTTTTCTCAGGTCTGGCTTCTTTTGTCTTCTTATTTTTTTTTTTTTTACAAAGAAAACTTTTTAGTCAAGCGTTGTTAGCTGAGAGGTCATCGTAACCGCCTTGCAATCAAGTAGTTGGTTGCAGACGGTTGTGGGTTCACCTCCTGGTCGATGCTATGACATATGAAAAAAAAAAAACACTTTTTAGCAAGTTTTTTTATCTTAAAAAAAAAAATTAGAAACCTCTAAAAATAACTTTAAACAATACCTATGGTAGAAGCATTTCAGATATAACATTTGTTTCATTTCTCATTATTTATATATTTGATTTTTATTAAGTAAAATAAAATTATACACACAATAAAAATATACATTATACACTTTTTTCAAGAAGATTCTTTTTGTACATTTGATTATATAATAACATATACATTCACATACTCCATTAAAACAAATGAGAACAACCATCCTCCCAAGAACAGTTTTAGCTACTTTATTCAATCATTTTAACTTAATCAAATATATACATTTGATTACCACATTTTCCTATACGTGCCTATAAGAATCCCTTCAACTTGTAACAGAGTTCAAACCTGGTTCCTGTTACATATGATATAATGAAATCTTGAACAATAAGTTAAATTATCAATAAAAATAATTTTAAGATTTCCACAGAAAACAGAAAAAGATCTGTAACTTGCCTTAATGTTTAATCAATGCAAACAACATTTCAGACAATGTTGTTAAAGGTATATACTTGGAAAATACCATTCCAGGTCAATTAGAGATGGGCAAATAGTTCCTTAGTTAAAAAAATATATAGTTATGTTCAAATAGCAAATTGAAGTCAATGATAATAAATGATACAATGGCTTTTAAGGTCAGAATTACTTTCTTGTTTGCAGTTACTTTATAAAAACAATTGCCTTCTCTAACAACATAATAACCTGCAAAGTAAACTTTTTATTAAATATGCAAAATAGACAAGATCAAGTTATACAATTTCTGGAAAGTATCACAATGCAGTTCATTTTAATTTCAATCTAATGATATGTTATTAAAATTATTATTTTACAAAAATAATTTTTATTGACAGATTATCAAAGCATTTATTACTGAACACAGCAGGTTAAAATAGGTTCGTGACCTAGTGCAAGTATAAAGTGCAAGATTATAGGGCTCAAGTTCCAAAGATTATAGTTTATCTATGTCATTATCGATAAGCAAACATATGATCTCTATCAGTAAACCTTCCAATTATTACTTTTATATTTTTTGTGGTTTACTCAACAGTCTTACTAATGCTAAGTAAAAGGGTTTTTTTACTAGGTGAAATATTTAAAGTGACCAAATTATTTTTAAGTTGTATTATAAGTGAAAGACTCATAAAAATCCAACCAATTAACCCACTAAATAAATATTATTTGAGTTATTGGCTACATCAATTTTGATTTTGGGATCCTTGATGATTTCTACACTAACAACAGTATGTGACACAAATAGGTTAGTTGTGAAATATCAAGGTGAATCCATGATTTGATAGACGATGACCTAGCATAACTTTTAGTATGTTTAAAATGTTAATTAATACCCTCTGCAATTTTAAGAATGATGTTCTGGAAATTAAAAAGGAAATGGTTATCAATAGTTTATTATTCATGAACTAAAAAATTTGCAACAACAAAGTAAAAAATGGAATTAAATGTAACGTTTGGAATAATAAACCGATGTCTTGGCTGTAGCCTCAATCACATGCGTATAAAATGTGATTGAGGCTACAGCCTTAATGAATATTATTTATGTAATGAATGTGCATTTAAATAAATTTAAAATTAATATCAGTAAATATGAAATATTAAAATAAACCAAATCGTTATTGAAGATAGTATTTTTTTGTAAATAACATGCAACTATAATAATCAATGCTATCTTGTTTTTTGCATTAATAAAAGTAAAATCATTAAATTATATTTGCAATTTCTTAATGTTTTTTCAATGAATTATGCGATTGTTTTAATTATTTTGCAGTCTTCTTAAGAATTGCCATTTTTTTGGCAAAATAAAGTTAATGTTATATAAATTAAGATAAAAAACTATTTTGAAAAAGAGAAATTGAACCAAACATTATTGAAATTTTTAGAGTTTGATTATGTACGATGATATTGAAGACAGTATCCAGTAATAACTTATAATCATTTGGAACAGTTTATTGGAATCGGCAATTGCATAGTAAAAATATTTTCGCAAAACACATTGATGGACAACTTAAAATGGTTCTAATAAACCAATGAGTTGCGATTTCATTTTTACAAATAATTATGGCGGCAATAATTGAATATAAAAAAAATGTTTTGATAACTTGGATTAAATGTTTGGATTGGAGTTCGGGGAATAATCCACTACATGTAAAGTTATGTTACCATAGAAAATAGTTACATAAGGAACATTCAGAGATTAATTCTATGAAATATGCATTACATCCCAATTAAATCATATTCCATGAAACTTCTTTTAAAATTGTTTATGTAGATAGCAGAAAACAATTGTACATGCATTATTGATAAAATATTGCAATATATTTATTTTAGTGGAGTTTAGCTATTATCAATCCAACTATCCTTTGTGTTGGGTCGGGTGTATTATATATTTTGATTCAAAGCGGCAAAATAGACAAATATTGAAAGGGTGTTGTTTCAGTAATCACTCATATAATATTAGTGTGAATGAATATAAAATAAATTTATTTATATTATTGTGAGAAAAAATTAATGTCATGAAGGTATTATAGACATTGATATATTTAAATTATGCATAGACTATCTATTGAAAGTTTTGTGCGTAATTATGTGCCATGCTTTCCTGCATAACACTATGAGTAAATAACGATGTTTCTCATTATTTAACACATTGATGGTTATGAAAGACATTGAGACTTTAAATTTATGGATTATTACATCAGCTCAATTCCTATTGGGCATCAAATTTCTTTTGAACTTCTAAGGAATAAACCGTTAATTATTTTTAAAATTTTTTACACTTAATTATATTTATGCAATCATGTTTTTCTACATTTATAATAAGATATAATTATCCGGGCTCTTTGATGAATACTTTTATTAATAAAGGCTTCCAACAGTAAATTAATGATCTTGTATCATAGAATCAGAATTTTTTCTCTGTTATCACTCCAATACATTTTTAGGCTAATGTATGAGCATTATCAAGTTAATTAAATAATGTTCATATGCATAGGAAATAAGACTATAGTCAAAATAATCAGTATTTTAACTGCTTATAATGTCTTTCAGATATTATTTATAATGTTACTTGGGTCTATCATTGATCAAGTTCAACATCAAGTCCCATTAAAATCTATCATTATTCTACCATTTTACATGCCCAATATAAAGCACATGAATAATTTATTGTTATTCTTACATTAGCATTACAATTAAAACTTTTTAGAACTTATATAAAATAAATATTAGTAAGGATTTTATATTATGTCAATAAGTCGCTTAAATATCATTTCCTTACAAAAAACTGAAATAGCAGCTCTTAATATAGCTAATTTAATTTAAAGAGTTATTTAAATGCGATGACAAAAATATCCAGTACAGTAACTAATTAAAACTAGCAGAATCATATACAATCTTTCTTTCACGTCAAATCTAACTTTCTACTTAAAGTTTACCAGTATCATTTTGTTGGTTTATTCTTTAAAGTTGAAATTGCTTTAAGCTAGAAATTACTGGCGACTTTTCATCATTATTGTTTGATAAACAAGTTGAGATTTATGGACATTAATTATCCAAAATAAATAATTCATATTTTACTTTCAACCGATAAATACATTCTATGCAATGTCTTTTGAACTGGTAATTTAGGAAGATCTGTAAATTAATAATCCATGAAGATACATATCTTCTGTTTACTTTAGATAAATTCAATTTAAAAATACACTTTCAAACCTAATAACTTCGTATTCAGTCTACATCTTTTTTTTCATGTGTCAAAGCGTTGACCGGGAAGGAACCCCTGCCAGTTGCTTGAAAAGCAGCTATGCTAACCTCAAGGTCACCAACGCTTAATCAGTCTACATCTTTGACTTGTTATCTTGCATATAAGCAACTTCTTGTTTCTAAAAAAGTTTGAGCAAATATATACCCTTATCTAACACCTGTTGTCTTTACACATGCTTCAGCTTGTATATCTAAAGTAATGACATTTTTTTCGATTGTATTACCTAGAATCTATATAATTGTGTAAATAAAATTTAATAACTAACCACTTCATTTCAAGTAAATAAAAAAACGCAATATACAATTCACTTATTTGATCCCACTATATATCTTAAATTTCTCAGCTGATAAAAATATCTATAAGGCTTCTTGTTTTTCAAAAACTATCTTGAATCTTTTATAATAATTCTTCTGTAATAGGAGTCACTTCTTTCAGAAAAGTTTTTGGAAATTATATTGTGGCAGTGGATTATGCATTCCATGATATTTACTAATGAAAGTGGAAAATCTTCATAAGACAAGCATTCTTAAAAAAATTCATTATTTTTAAAGCTAAAATAGAAACACATTCATATAAAAATTATTTAGGTTTGTCATCAGGGGCAGCAGTTCTTTTTTATAATTATAAAGAGATGCTTTGGTTTCATTAAATTATATATTGTGATCAAATGTTAATGTTAATGAATACATAATATATATATTATTAAAATATACTTATATCATTTTTTATTATTATTCAATCGACAGTCACATTTCTTCCATCTACTGAAAACATCATAAACAACACAATGCAATGTCATTGCTACCATTTTTCATGTTTATGGCTCCTTTAATCCATGAAAAAGATATGGAGTGACCATGACAAAGCATAGTTACTTCTTTATAGCAATAATTGACTTTTCAATTTAAATTTTTTGTAAGATATTGAACTTTTGCTTTAAAAATGTAAATTTATTATAATTCTGTCAAGAAGAGATATACCATGTATTTTATTTTAATCAAGCAATTAGTAATGAGTATTATCAGAAAAGATGTAAACATTTTATTTTTTTGAACCCAAGAAGAGACCATTTTTATAAGTAATAGAGAATTATCAATGGTTTTATTACTTACAAGTGCATATGAAATTCGAACACTGAAAATGATGATTGTGGATAAAATCCATTGACAATACACTCTAGATCACTGCACTATATCAAAAACGGTTTTATTAACTTTAACAATTATACCAAAATTATGTGTTGGCACATAATCTTATGTGAACACATATTATAATTCTATTACAATCAAGACTATGTTAATAAGAATAGAAGTGAAATACTAAATGAGCTTAGTTCACGAATGATCAAAGATATTGTATCAAATAATAGAATATTGGACCATATCGTATCATATTAGTTATTTATATCATTTTCTTTGCTCAACCATCCCACCAATCATTTGAAATCAAAACATATGCTAAATATTTATAACAAAACAAACTATTGGATCAAACTATGCTAAACGTTAGATGACTACATAATTGTTTGGTTGTTGCAATCGTTATTTCCCAGAAAACCATTACACAAACAATTTCTGTCTTAGAGTATTTTTTCTAAGTTTTTTATTATTATTACCATTGTCAATAAGCGATTAGCTTATCACAGTCCTTGATTTCATATACTTATCACAACAAATGATAGAAAAAACCCATTAATTATATATTATAATATCTGTTAAATATCATTATCCATTCACTTTCTATAGTGAACGTTTGAATTTAATTTGGCAACATTGTTTTTATTGTTCCTAAAAGTAAAAATAAACAACCAAGTCTATTGATTGCTCAGATTCTGTAGAAATTCCAGATTATTTGTATGCCTCGATTTTGATTAAAATTCATGTTCAATTTTTTCCAAGGAACTATACTTACTAAACAAAATATTATCTTCTATATTAATTTTTTTATTTATCATACATGGCTGGAAATAAATAGATTTTGTGTATTCCAAACATGTATATTTTCCTTTCAGATGATGGTACATTGTTTTAAAAAAAATTAATCAACTTTAAACTATCTACGTAAATTTATTTAAAGTAAATGTACATTGTTTTTTAAATTCCTCAGGACAAGGCTTGAGAAGAAATCTATGGGTTCGAACTTGTCATAACTCCCAGATTAAGAAGCACATATATATAATCAGCGCCGGCGCTGGGTACTAGGCGCCCGCATGCAAATTTGATTTTGGTGCCCCTGTCAATATGTATGTTTACTAAGGTGACCCGACCGTGTCCCGTGGCGTTTTAAAAAAGTCATGATTTTTAGAAAGAATGCACGATGTAATGCTATTTTTGATATCAAAAATAGCATAAAATTGATTGTTAAATTATATATTATTTCATACAAACGGTTTGTATGAAATAATATATAATTTAACACGGCAAATTTAGATATTTTTTTTTTTTTAAATTTCATATTTATTATTTGCGTCACTGTGTTTTTAACAAACATGATCTAATATATATATACGCATATACATACATAAGTTCTAATTTATAATACTTTTAGTGTGTGTTTATTTATATATTTGCTAGCAGAAAGTTACTTATAGTTTACTATAAGCAGTACTATATATATATAAACATTACAATATGAAATTTGTAATATAATAAACTTTATGTTTAGTTTATTGTTCATGATAAATAATAGATTTGATTGTTTTATATTTTTAATATTAAGCAGAGCTTGTGTGCAGGCCTGCTTGTGTGTGTCATTTAATAAGATATAATATGACTTCATATGATTTTCAATAATCTACTCTCAATAATTTTTGTAAATAAACATTTGAGAATAATATTCTTCAAATGTGAGTATTTTTGTTAGTAGAGTTTTAATTTCTCAGGGATGACGCCTTCTTTTTCAGATGCTAATCTCTCAGTGATGGCGCCTCCTTCTGCCAGCGCCCGCATGCCTAGCATGCGTTGCATGCCCGCTTCCGCCGGCCCTGTATATAATCATGAAGATAAGGCCAAATGTCAGTATCGCAGTAATGATAAATGTCACTAATGACATTGAAGATTTATTGCTTTAAAAATAAATGACCTTAGTTTGAATGCTATAATTTATACAGATAATACGCTATGCAGTTATATATATAAATTTCCCTAAATAAAATATACATTAAGATTTTACCTAGTAAAAGAAGCATTAAGATTTATATATATATTAATGTACATAAAAGATAAAATAATAAACTATAAATTTATTATAGTTACAAATAAATAAACATTTGATAGCATTTAAAATTACAGTCAAGTTCAAATCTAATCTTTTATAGATAGATAATTATTGTCTGTGCACATCTAATATTATAAAAGCAATTATTTTTTGTAGTTAAATCTTAAGTGTTTACAAATAAATAATTAATATTTATTTTAGACATTTAGTGATTAAAAAAATCATAAAAGTAATATCAAATCTTGTTTGTATAAAAATAAAACGAAAATGATCTAAATCGACAAAGTAAATTTTATTTTATTCGGTTTCTAAATGGTATTATTTTTATGGAGAAATATTTTAAAACCGAAAATATTTGTTTTAAATATAGATCAAATACTAACAACTCATTAAATATAGAATCAAAGAAGTAAGAAAAATTAACCAATAAACAGCCTGCAGACAATCGTTAAGAAAAATTGAAGGAGTATTGCAATTGAGGAAAAAAATCACAGATCGAGGAACAAGTATTGTTTTTTTTGTAATCCAAGTTTTCAAAAAATTATTTTATTATTATTTTGAAAAAAAAAAAAAAAAAAAGTGATGAATTTTGTTTATGTAATAATTTAAACGATATAGGTTATAAAGCTTCACTAAAATGCAAGAGTAAATTAAATTGATCTCTACTTTATTGATATCATTATACAGAGAAAATTATATAAAATGAGAAAAAATTGTATGTATATCCCAAATTGTGACCAAGGATGAAACTCATTAAAGAAAAACCTTGGGAGTATTGTAATTACACTGGATTTAATTGCTAAACTAGTTGAAGTATTCATGTGTCATATGAGGCAAAATAATTGGACAAGATCAAGTTAGCATCCAGGGATAAATAAAAGCAAATTATTTCTGTTACGGAAAAGTAAGTGTTTTTAAAATTATCTAGAATTAAAGTAGTAATAGATAATAACAGAACTAGGTGCGAACAAAAAAGTATATAATGCATGCAAAGAAAAATCTTAAAACATGTTTGAATAAAATTTTAATTGAGGAAATGATTAAAACTGAGCAATACTGATTTTAATATTATTTTTATGTTAAAAAACTTATACTGAGTGTTATATAGGTTAAATGATAATTATATTTATATGTGTACTGAATAGCAGTGGTCTGTTAGCATGAATGAAATATCTCTCATCTGAAAGAAAATGATAAATTTAAGAGAGCAAAACCATACCAGAAAATATTTAATAGAAAATAAATATGCATGGAGATTAAATTGATGAATAACAGATGAAATAAGCCTTAGTGCATTATAAAATATAAACATATGTGGAAGATAATATTCTACTGTTAAAATGAAAATGGAAAATGGTTTTTTTCTTAATAATAATATTAACCAAAATAAGTAAAGAATCATTTGAATGCTGAATAATTTATTACTAACGCAAGGAATATTTAAGTCAAACATACAAGACAAGTTCTAGATAATCTTTAATTACTAAAGGAAAAAAAAAACTACTAATTTTGATAATTGTAATAATCTTTCGATGAGAAACAAATGGAGCACAAATGATTGTAATATTAACATGCAACTAGTGGAGTGTTTGAAACGAAAGTCTTTTAAATGAAAGCGATAATAATATTGATGTGCAACCAGTCTGAGTCCTGTAGAACGATTGTAATGCCAGTAAAAGTTTTTTTTTCTCATGTCTCATAGCATCAGCCAGGAAGGGAACCCGTTAACTCGAGACAACTGCTTGTAACGCGGCTGTCGCTGACTTCTCGACCACCAATGCTTCACTAAAAGTTTTTGTTTTTGTTTGCTTGTTTAGGAACTTATATTTAAAGAGGAAAAAGCTTGTAATATCATATTTGTAAATATATTAATTCTATACTTTAAATGTAGTTGTTATTACAATGGGGGGATAGATCAATAGATAGTGAAATTAATAATTGATTTAATTTGGTTATCTATGTCATTATTTATTTTAAAAGTTATGTTTTTATCAAATATTGTTATATAAATAAAATCAATAGATATGATTAATGATTTAATGAAATGTATCCTAAAAGTTGTTAACAATATATAAATTATAAAGAGGGTATAGGTTGGTGTTTAAATATACAATACTGAAAACGAGAAACGATATTTTAAATTTGATCTTATGTTTTATGATGAACAATTTAATATAGTTATATGGAATTATAAGTAATTTTAGTTTGTAATTTGTAGAAATAGTTATAAGAATGATATCAAACAAATATAAGTTAAAAACATGAAGGTAATAATTAAGTTGTTAGATAAAACAGAGATAGATAGTTTATTTTGAATATATCAAAGGATGGTCTATTAATATTAAGCTGAATGTCATAAATTATAGATGAAAATTATTGCAAGGAAATATAGGGGTTCAGATTTAATAGTATACAACCTAAAATTCTTATTGATTGTGAAACAGTATTCTTTCTCTATCATTCTGTTTCATCTACCTTATGCCATAATAGTATCTTTCTCTCCAGTTCAAACCCATCCCAGTCATGTATATAAGCTCACAATAATTTGTTTCAATCTATCATCATCAACCATTATCAATTCACTGCAGGATGAAGGTCTCTCCAAGTTCAATCCATCTTTTCCTGTCTTTAGCTTCTCTTCTCCACATCACCCCTGCACATTTTCTTATTTCATCCATCCATCTCACATGTGGTCTCATTCTGGGTCTTTTACAATCTCTTGGAATCCAGTTTAAAATTTCAATTGTCCATCTATTATCATCGCTTCTAGCAATATGTCCAGCCCAACTCCACTTCAGTCTTTTAATTTTTTTCAATGAGGTCAGTAACACCTGTTTGTCCTCTTACCCATGCATTGCATTTTCGATCTCTTCTTGTTATTCCCAACATGCATCTCTCCATAGTTCTTTGAGTGATCTGAAGTCTCGGTTTTTCTCTTCATTTAAGTGTCCAAGTCTCAGATCCATAAGTAAGAACTGGCAAAACACATTTATTAAAAACTAAACACATAGGCATATTTTCTTTTAGTATCAAGTTATTTCTATCAAAAGCACTCCAACTAAGTTTAATTCTATGATTAATTTCATCCATAATGTTTCCATCTGTATTAATAATCTGACCAAAATATTTGTAACTGTTAACTTCTTCTAACTCATCATAATCAATCTTTATTTTCAAATTTTGAGAAAATTTATTAAACATTACTTTAATCTTTTTAACATTTATCTTTAGTCCTACTTTTCTACTTTCATCTGATAACTCCTGCAACATTTCCTGTCACTTTAAAGTATTATTTGCAAAAACAACTACATCATCTGCAAAATCTAAATGACTTAAATAATCTCCATTTACTTTCACTCCTTTAGTTTCCCATTTTAATCCACAAAATACTTCTTGCAGCATTGCTGTAAAAAGTTTTGGAGATATGGAGTTACCCTACACCCTTTTCAATGTTGATTTTCCTACCATCATTAAATAATCTAATTGTTACTGTTGAATTTTTATAAAGATTCTTTAAAATATGACAATATCCTCGATCGGCACCTTGATGATCCAATGCTTTAATCACTGAAGAAATGTCTATAGAATCAAATGCCTTTTCATAATCTACAAATCCTAAGCATAATGGCAACTCATATTCATTTGTCCTTTCTATAACTTCTCTCAATACCTGGATATGATCTACTGTACTAAAACCACTTTTACTTCCAGCTTGTTCTCTTGTTGGTGGAAATCCAGTATTTTCTGTAGACGAGTTGTAATTCTCTTAGTAAAAATGTTGTATAAAACTGATGAAAGACTGATAGGTCTGTAATTTTTAATATCTTCTTTATCATCTTTTTTAAATATTAATATTAATACTGCATTCTTCCTATCATCTGGTACATCTTTATCATTTAGACATTTAGTATATAACTTTGCTAGAAAAATTTCTATTTCTTCACCTGCTTCTTTTAATATATCAATTATAATTCCATCATTACGTGGAGCCTTCCCTTTCTTCATAAATTTAATTGCATGTCTCACTTCCTCATTCAAAATTCTGGGCAATTCAGAAGATATAATAGGTATAGGAGGCACTTGTTTTTTATTACTATATAATTCTTGATAGAAGACTTCTACACATTTCATGATGTCATCTCTCTTTTTAGTAATAATGCCATCTTTTTTTCTTATTGCAGATATAAATTTCCTACCAATACCAAAATGTTGTTTTACACTTTTTAGACTTATTCTCTTCTACAGCTTTCCTTGCTTGTTCACAATTATACTTTCTTATATCATTTTCAACTCTTTTCCACACCATTTTACAAAATTCGAGATATTCAATCATTTTTAATGCATCATTGTTGTATATCCTCATATTCCTTCTTTTCTTCATAAATTCTCTAGTCTCAGTAGAAATTTTATTTGGTGAATTGCTGCTTTTTTCTACCAGCTATTTTTGTTACAGTTTTTAAAAGTGTATCATTTATTTTCTATTAATGTCATTCAAATCTGAATCATGTTCAAAATCTACTAATACTTGAAACCGATTTGCAAGTTCTAATTTAAATTTATTAGAATGTTTCTGAAGATTAGGAATATCAACTGTAAATATTGTTTTTCTTAATAATTTTTGTCTCTAGTTTTGAATTAACATGTATCTTACATCTTACTAATCGATGATCACTTCCTGTGTTAAATTTATTAAAAACATTACAATCTTGAAATATGTATTTTCTGTTAGTCAAAATATAATCCAATTCTGCTGTACCTTCGGTTGGATCCTTCCATGTCCATTTCCTTTTAAAATTTTTCTCAAAAAAGAATTCATAATATAAAGTTTTTCTTTTTCTGCAAACTCCACAAGTCTATGTCCTCTCTCATTTCTATTACCATAACCAAAATTACCTACAGCATTTTCATCTTTCATTTGTTTACCAATTCTAGCATTAAAGTCTCCCATAACAATTTTAAAATGTTGTTTACTCTGATCAAAAGATCCATATAAAAATCTTCTACTACTTCATTACTATGAGAACTTGTTGGGGCATAAACCTGAATTGTCTGCATTTGGTATCTGCTATTAAGTTGTAAAACTAATCTTACCACTCTGTCCAATACACCATCAATCTCCACAATGTTATTCTTTCATTTTTTATTTATAATGAATTCTACTCCACTTGTATTTCCAATATTTGTGCCTTTATAGTAGAGTACATGTCCACTTTTTACATCAATTGTTTCTTGACCTTTTTTTCTAACTTCACAAAGTCCAATAATATCCCATTTAATATAAGACAGTTCTTCTAACTCTTGCAATCTTCCTTCACTTGAAAGTGATCTGCAGTTGTAAGTACCTAAATAAAAAGTCATCATCAAATGGCAGCCTGAGTCCGCAATCAGGGGATTCTTAGCACCCTCTGCCTTCAGCCACCAACCACTGCCTTGGTTGGTGACTTTACAGCTTCCTGGGAATAAAAGCCATGATTTATTTTTGTCTGTCATAATTTTATATATTGGAAAAAATATTCTTAAACTCGGAGGTAATAAGCCAATAAACTCACCATGCTGGATAATGCATGTTGGTGAGTAGCCCATCCATGTTTGTATATTATATGAATAATCATAGTAATAACAGCTGCAATGATAAGAATGTATGGAGTGGACATTAGGAATTTTCCCTGCTCGGTTCCTTTAAGGCCTCCAAGAGGAATTAAACTCCTTTCTGCAACCTCTTTTAATCTATAAGAGCATATTTTTATGTGTATATGCATATATTTGTATCTGCATACACATCTAATAGTTATGTTAATGTTTCTATGCGTATAATGTATATGTGTTTATAATTTTAAAATTAATTTAAGTTGTAAGCATTGTTGTATGTGTAAAAATATACTTATGTATATATGCGAAGGGAACTGTAATGTAATAGATTTAGTAAACATTACAGATTTTCTAAATTCTTTATAAATTATTTTTAAGTTATTTAATTTACAGAATCATTGGTATTCACATATAATTCTTAAATTCTGAGTGTCTGTCTTATGTATATTCTAGAATGTTGATGGCTTAAATCTCTTTTAAATAAAAAGAATCAAAGGTTATAGATTTCTCAAAATTACTTTTTATTAAATGGTAATCTGAGAAACAAAATTTAAAAGATGTTTTAAAAATAATGTTAAAACAAAGATAAAATCATTAACGCTGTCCTGCTTGTCAATAATTACAGCTGGATCCTTTGACGTTGCTAAAATTAATTTGTGTCATTAAAATTTAAGAATTGGAAACTAAATATTGTAAATATCTTAATGGCTTGTGAGGGGGCATGAGAAAGAGTTGATAAAAAACCCCAAAATTCAGTCAACAAGATTTACTCGTTAAATTTTGCTACCATGAGAACCATGGGCTAGAGCAACCACTGCCTTCCTTTTGGGAATTGGTCTATGATAGAGACACAGCCTGCCCAGAAGACATCGCAAGCCATCCTAATGGAGAACATTAGCATCAAATGACTCATCTAGAGGAAGATTGGTAAATTTCTTCTGCAGAGCTCTATAAAATTATTAAACGAAACTTTTAAATTAATTCCAAAAGCTAGCTAAAATGAACATTCAAAATTAATAATCTGTAAACTATTTTTTAAAAATAAATTATGTAAGTTAATTTTAATAATAATCATTGTAAGATCTTGCCTGCTTAATGAATATTATAATTCATAAATTTCTTAGCCTAATAACTGTAATCAGTTATTATTATTTATCTATCTTTCTAATCTGTGTTTATGCCTATTTTCTAATTTAAATATTTGTAAATTTACCTATTAGGTTATGCCATTCAGAGTGAAAATTGATAATAATCACAATTTTGAGAGTTGATTAGATGCTCTCACTCTGCTAATTTATATTCTGATTAGCACACCAGTCTGAAAACCTACTCATATATATATATAGTAACCATATGGTTTTGGCTCTATCACATTACGCTTTATTCAAGTGATCCAGTTTGTAAAATTTTAAATTTTTAATTAATAATGTTTATTAATACATTAAAAATCAGTGTGTAAAAATAACTTATAGATTGAAATGCTTGTTGGATTATAATTTTCCAATTAAGCAAAAGCTCCCCAATAAATATCCTGAGAGTGATAATGACTTGGACTGTTTGTGACACTGGAAAATCTGATAGAGTGGATATGAATTTCATAAACATTTTTATCATAAATTCTAGTGGCAGCTCTATTTCAAATAATATGTTAATAGTATTAAACCAATATGGAAGTATGAAAATATTTAACACTTTATTATTATTATTATTATTATTATTAAACAGTAATTAAAAAAAAGAAAGCAATTTATAATTCTTGTAAATTTTGTAAACAATCTTTAAATACATTGTATTGCAAACTAAATTGATATGAAAGTCTAGGTGGTCATCACTAGAGGGATAAATATTAATTTATTCACACTGTTCAGTTATTGGCCCATTTAGTACTATAATGCACTGTAATAGAAGGTATAAATAATATAACAAAGTTTGTCGGTGGGTTACTAAGAGAAGAAAATCGGAATAAGAAGACTTCAATTCTTACACTTATAAAATAAAGTAAAAAGAAAAAACTGAAAAGTAACAATCTTGTTGATTAAATTGAACAAAGGTACAGGATAATGTGGAGTTAAAAGTATGGAGTAAAAAAAACCTTAAAACTTTCTATTAATTCAACACTATTTTCCATCGATTTTATAATTCATAATAAGCATACTGGAGAAGATGGAGTAATAGCCATATGGATAATTATTTGCCTCACAAATACTACTTCAAACGAAGAACAATTCCAGAAAATGTAAGTAATTACTTTTATTTTGTTTAAATTAGTCAATTTTCAGATTTGAAAATGAGTGTATATTATTTAGATTTGAAAGACAAAGACTAAAATGTTTGGTTTTCACACTCTTAAGCATAAATATATCAAATTTATCAAGCATAAACATATAATTGCTTAAGCATAAAGCAGAAAAATAAGTTTGCTTATAAATTGTACTCTTTATAAAATATAATTCGAAATAATTTTGAACAAAAGTGTAAAAATATCAAGTAGACAAATTTAAAAATTCATTTTTAAAATAAAGTTTAATCAATTTAAAAAGAAAAATGCATGAATTTATTTCTTATTCTCATTAAAGAAGAAAATTCATCTGCCCAATGGTGTTTAAATGCAAGTTTGCTTAGTTATTGAAAATGGTGAAATGACATTATTAATGCCAAGGATATCGTATTGATAATTGCTCACAGTTGAATAAATTCTTCTTAGTATTATTAAACACATATTAATTTGCTGATAGAAATGAATAAATAAATATTTACTTTTAATCTTTATTGTACAATGTGCATATTAATATTTTAAAATGTTTTAAAAATGTTAAGATCATTTAAAATTATTACAGATATTACTGCGGATGGAAAAACAAAATAAACAAATCAATAAATGATTTTAAAAAGTTAAGATTGTTAATTGTAATGAAGCTATAAATTCATTTTAAGAAAAATTATCTACAGAAAGTATGGATAAACCTATTTTAATTGTACTACACTCGGAAGCATTTAAATATTGTCTCACTATGTTAGCATCGAACATAATAAGCAAAAATCTATATATGCATTTTATAAAAATGTTTGCTCAGGATATCAGTTTTCTTATTTTTTTTGCTCATAAGGATGGAACAAACTTTGAATGAATGGAATAAAATCTAATCGGAGAAAATTTTCATTTATTTTTTTGTTATTGCTATGTTTAGTATTATAATATACTTTGTCATGTGTTATTCAGGGATTTTCTTTATATATTTATTGTGGTATAAAATATATTTAATGGGATGAAGAGATGTATAAAGAGATATACATTTATTACACATATTTTTGTTATTTTTCTAGTTAAGGGAAAACATATTATTAAATATCATTTATTTAGACAGATATATATATATATATATATTAATTCTAATGTTTTCACGGATAAAAGATGTCATATTATTATTACTATTTGCAGGATATTCCGTGTAGTGAAAAAGCTAAATGCTGACATTTCAGTACAATATCAAGTACTTGATATTGTACTGAAACGTCAGCATTTAGCTTTTTCACTACACAGAATATCCCGCAAATAGTAATAATAATATGACATATATATATAAAAGAGATGTATAAAGATATATACATTTATTACACATATTTTTGTTATTTTCCTGGTTAAGGGAAAACATAATATTAAATATCATTTATTTAGACAGAGAGAAAGAGAGAGCTATTTATCTCTTGCATTTTTAAATCAGATTTTAATATTTTATTGAAGAGTCAACAAACAGACCAAATTTGTCAAAGTTATACACATAATGACCCAATTGTTTTATTATATGAAATAATTAATATAAGCATTTTTTATTTCTTAATTTTGCCTATGAATGAACATGTCCACTTTAAATATAAAATGTAGGCTGATCTTCATTGTTTACATATGTATGGCTTGCTATAACAAAAGTATAATTATTATTTTAGAATAATTAATGGTCATTTGACTTATATGTTAGTGGTTTGCTTATTAATACATTAATAGTTTCTGCAGTGTGAAATGGAATATTTATGTTTCCCCTTTTATTGTTAGGATTATTTTATCTTGCTATGGTATTGATAAGGATTTGTGACATCTTTCAGCTGATAAGTATGTGCCACATATCATGGCATCAAATATAGTATCATTAATATTAATATTGTACATGGGGTGATGGAGAAGCTCCCATTGCTGATTACATGAGAGGATGATATTGTTGAGGCTGATTAATAGTGCTTAGTTAGCATAGTTAATCCCAAGAGAGGATGATATCCCGGGTCTGAATTCTATTTCCATATGATGAGGCAATGCCCACACTTTTATACCTATGAAAAGGTATTAGAATTGGCCATATTATTGTACAACTATCATGTTGTTTTGTAGAGCCTCTCTTTATTGTTTGATCCCTCATGAGATTATATAGTTAGTTTCCCACTGTGTATGGTGAAGTTTAGTATTTCAAAATCAAATAGCAAGGATTAAGGAACACTGGTTTATCTATAGTGTTTGCCTAATTGGAATAGTGTCTTTATGATGTTGTAGGATCTTCATCAGTTTATAAACAAACTATCCAAAACTTACTAGTGATTGTAGAACTTCTATATGAAAGAGCAGGAGATACACATGGACAATGTTGATTTATCTTCATGAAGCAGTAATTCACTGATGGAACAGTAAGATAGGTTAACTATTAAAGTGATTAGATTGGGAACATAGGCAATGTTTTGGTATCATGTGTGCATTTGACTTCTGATGTCTGTCCCCACATAAATACAATTTAATAGTAAATGATAATAATTGTTAATTGTACTGAATATGATAATTATCCTTATCATATTCTGATAAATAAAATAGCTACAGTTTAATACACTAAATTATAACTAGAGTTTTACATTAAAAAAGTTGTGTATATCCCAAAGACCTAAATATATTTTGTTTTATAATTGAAATGCTAATTTAGCTTAAATAAAGTTTAAAATCTTTGGACAGGCAGACAACAATGTCAGCAATACCTTCTTAAAACTATTAAGAAGCACTCATGATAGAGACTGGCTTCTTGCTCCAGACTGGCTACACATTGAATCCTGGGCTAGCATAGACTTAGTCAAGTAAGAATTTGCAACCCAAGATCTTCAGTTACCAGCCTCAGGTCATTTGTCAAATCTAATTGACAGAAGACTCGAGTCCAAAGATTGATTTGTCATTGTATTCTTTTTTTGATTTAGTTAATAAAATTCTTTTTTGAAAAAAAAACCTATCTTATTCTATAGGATAGAATAATAATAAAAACAGCCAATAATGATAGTAATACTATGAATATCCCTGTATTAATTTGTCTGATATAATATGTGTGTAGTCAATGGGATACCAATTATTTTCCATTCCTGATTTTATTTAAAGTATTTGTCTTATTTCATGCAATGTGTCTGAAATAAATTTGTAAATAATCTAAATAAATCTTGTTGTGCTGAAATTTATTTAGTTGTCTGTAGTCTTATTTCTAATCACCACACACATTATTATTGTTATTGCTATCAACATATCATCTGATTATATTGAAATCATCATCGATCAATATAGTATAATTAACTATATGTTGGTATATCATAATAATTTTGTTAAGCCCTATAATTTATGAATACATCTAAGGCATCATCACTTACTAATTAAAATATTATTCACCTAGAGTGCATATTATTTTAAGTGGTATACTAAAAGATAAACACTTAATATTGGTTTAATCAGTTTATTTGAACCCGCAGATCTATCATTCACTGATCTTGATCACATTGTTAATATTTATTTGAGAAAAGGAAATTAAGTTATTGTGTTTATCTATTGAAGAGTTATTCCTATTTCTTGAAGCGTAAAGTTATAATAGTTAAGGAGTTTATTTGTCTTAAGACCCGTTTAGTGCATTATATTTGGGTAGCGGTAAAATCTCTCTCACTGATCCCAAGTATATCTTGTATAACAATTTTTAAGTTGTTTGAATCCTGAGAAGAATAAGTTAGTAATTTGCAATGTAGAATTTGAATTTATGGTAAATTTTATATCTAGTTATTTATTGTAGTTGGATTTGAGTTATGTTATACTCACTGTTTTATAAAAGTCAACCAAACTTTAAGATGTAAATTGCTTCTTTTGTCTTAAATGTATAGCTTGTTTTGACTTTATGGTGAATATTCTAGTTTTGTAAGCTTGGAATCCCTATTTTATTTAGTTATCTTATTATCATTTAATTCAATATCAGTTAAGAGTTCTGGACATCATCTTCCATCCTCATCATTCTTTTCATCTGTCATTTCAATTTTTCTTTATTTCTTTATTCTTCTTTCATCCTAATTCATTATCCTAATTAACTCACCATTCACTAGCTCTTCTTCCATTATCATCTTAATCATCCATTAACTCTTATTCTACCATTATCTTAATCATACATCATTCTGATACATCTTCATTCTTTTCTCTTCATTCTCAGACTCCTTTCATTTTATTATTTAATTATTACTTATTTTCAACATCCATTTAGTCATCTACATCCTAATTTACTTATTGCTCAATTTATAATTTTAATTTAATATTCATTCCATTGATCTAATTATTATTTAATTATTGGTTTGATGAATATTAAATTTATTTCATAACATTTTGTTTGTTTGTTTGTGGATTTTAAAGCTAGTTTGACCAGAAGTTATTATCTTCATTAATCACCTTGTAATCTTCTTTAAGTTTATAGTTTCATGCAAGCTTAGTCAATAAAGAAATCACCTCTTTAGTTAACATTTATTTTTAGGCATATATTCTAGATTAGTTGTAGCTAGGAAGGTTACATAGGAGGATTTAGTCACCCTACAATGAGAGGCTAGATTAGAGTGATTGTTAATTATAGAAGGTTACAGAGGATATGGTTCCCAAATGTGTAGGCTGACTAGCTAGATTAGTAAGAAGGTTACAATATATATATATATATATATATATATATATATATATATATATATATATATATAAAAGCTACTATGCCTTAGCTTACTTTTTAATTTAGGTTTGTTTATTAAAATGTCTGTTCAGTTAAGTATGAGAGAATGATATTTTAAAGCATATTATAAGTAATTATAATTTTAAGTCCCAAATATGCTTTACTCCCTCTTAGTTATTCTCATAAACTATATGGATTACTGAGTAAACTAAGTCACTTGTAATTATCTCTTTTAGAATGATTTAAGTGTGCTGATTTACAAACAGGTGTATATTAGTTTCACAGAATGAAACTATTGATTTAGTGCTTTAATTTTAATGTTTATATTTTAGAAAGTGTTATAAGTGTGTTTTTATAAAGCACATAGCTGCAATATACACCTTGCTATTATATTTTTTTAGAATGGGCTTTGTTTTTAAGGGCCATCCTATTACTCTCAGTTTGGACAGCCCACTTTTTTAGAACTGGAACATGAGGATCCAGATTGTTATAAGCTGCTCCAATCACCTGAACTAGATGTTCACTTATTTTAAAGTAGCAAGTCATATGGTCCATGGGAACTGAGTACTTGGTACTGAATCCCATGAGTATCTGCAAATTTGGGCCACATTTCTTACTTATTTTATGTAACACCATAGTCTCAGAAGTTAGACTACAAATCACAAGTTCACCCTCCATAATAGTATTTGTTCAGCATTGATTTGAACCTCAGACCTAGCTTATATTATGCAATCTGCATAAAGGGCACATTGACTGCTCATTACATAATGTTAGTAGATTATTTATATGTTATCATCTCATATGATTTAGCTATTAGCAAACCTCATAGGGATGGCATACCATAATTAAGACATGATTAGAGACCGTAGAATAAACGTGTAATAAAGTTTAAAATTGTAATAAACTCATTTTATTAAAGTGCATAATAGATGAGAACTTGTTTTGAAATTCTCTCATCACTGTAAGACATATATGTATGTAAACCCAATGCACCTTTTCTATTTTTATTATGTGATATTTTATAATTAAATATTTTAAAACTCATAAATGTCTCTGTGTTTTTCATAATTCATTACCAAATCTTATTCAAATTCATTCTAATATAGTATTAGTTATTAATAGATGCATTATCTAGCCAGCTGTAGATGTGTGTGTGTTTATTTAAGGTATTAATAATTTAGTTAATATTCCCTGAGTATCTTGCTCCACCCTTTGAACCAAGAAATATATGTCATTCATAGGGTAGTAAGGCATGGAATTTTGGTGGAGGAGCTGAGCTGCAATCAGATTCAAGGTCTCAAACCCTCATGTAGATTGGCCTTGGTATAATTTGCCAGGACTCTGGATTTTGTTGCACAAATGTACAAATCTAACCATTACAATTGTAATTTAGTATATAGATTGAAAATAAAACTATAGAAACATGGACTTTGAGATCAAAAAACTAAGTAATGATTTTATAATTATTATCGTAATATCTTCTTAGAAAAATAAATAAATAAAGATCAAAGGATGAATACCATGGTATCTAAAATACATAAAAAGTGACATTTCACCATAATATAATAAGATTATTATATTGAAGTAAGAATACTATAGTTATTATGTTCTATTTTGTCTTTCTAATTCAAAGCATAACTTACAATGACTGATAATTGGAAAAAGATGGGAAAGAATGATGATCTAAGGGAAATACCTAATTTGTAATATAAAAAAATAACAAAAGTATGTAAAAGTAAATATCACAACAGCACCTTATTAGATGAAAAGATAATATTTTTGTTTGGTATTTTATTTTTACTGTAAATATGTAAAAAGTAAAAAAGAAATGGAAATTTTTCAATTGTTTATAGTGTTATTAGATTAATTTTATTACTATTGTTATTTTAAATTATCTGTTGGTTAAAATATATATTATAATATCTTATAAATAATATGATTAAAGTTGTTGTTTTTAAAGTAAACTTGAATATTAAATGTTGCATTTCTTTTGTGAGAGTCATTGTCACTACATCACATGAACTCAAAGTGTACAATTTGAGATGGAAATAAGAAAGTAATTCAGTTTAGAACAATACAACAATCAATTAAGCACTCATTACTTAAAAGAGAATTTAACTTACTGTAAGCTGCTTTGATCACATAAGTCATTGATGATATTGCAAATTATTAAAGTATGCTTATTTATAAGGAGTTAAATTATGACTTATTTATTATTGAAAGTATCACATTTAATTACAATTTAGATAATAATATTAGTTTAATGATAAGTATTAGGGAACATAAATATAAAGTAATACAATTTTAAATATAGATTCAGGTTATAAGTCTTTTCTTAAGCGACACTGCCTATAGAGTTCAGTAAAATCCCTCTTGATATTTTATAGGTGAATTAAATAACTAATTAAAAATTAATGATTATCCTGAGATCTCCTTAGTATAAAATTATTATTATGATTATTTACAGTTTGATCATTATCTAGACAGCTATCATAACATCTGATTGGCTGTCAGATAAGTCTTAATTTAATTTCAACTAACTATCTGAGCTTTATATAAAATAAATATTAATAACATTCAGTAAGAATAAAAGCTCTACATAAATTGAAATTTAAAAGTTATAGATGTTTTATTATATTCATTTAATCATTGTTGTTAGTCACGAGTATTTAGATACTAAATAAGAAGGAATGTCTAGGTATTCTCATGCCATTGGATAAATACTCTAGTATTTATTTAATGTTAAAGTGTATGCAATCTTGTTGTTAGGACAGGAGAGACTCACAATTGTTAATATTGACCAAAGATAATTGAGAAAATGGTAAGAGTCTTAAATGATACTTAAATAAAGTCATAGGATAGCCTAATGTTGGGAGTCAGCATATCTTCTAGGGAGCATTACCCTATTGGAAGAGTACAATACATATATGCACATTAAAAGCATAAAACTAAACTAGTCAATAAATAATCCAAATTAGCTCAAATTCATAACTCAACCATGCTAGCCAAGAAAATAAACCCTAAAACACTACCAATGGTTTCACTACTACAAGCAGAATTCTCAAGTGTAAAAACTATTACCCACAATTCCACTTACTTCCCTACACCCTTAATACTAAAAGACATTGCTTCAGAATCATATATTTTTAATAATAAAATTTTTTTAATTCTTTTTACTTCATTTCTCTCAAATAAGACAACTTTAGCTTCATCAAAATGAATAGTGTAGCCCATAAATTTTTATGGATATACAAAGCAGAACTAAGTTATTTATTTTTAACCCTACCTTTATGTACATTTATTTTTTTATTTAAGTTCAAACTACACTGACCTATATATAACTTCTTATAAAAGCAAAGGATAATATGCACTACACCAGGAAAATAGCCTTTCTATCAAAAATTTTCTTTGTATTATTTAATTAATTATTCAAAGCAATACCTCTTTTACAAGCAGTTTTCTTATTTCCAAACAAATTAATATTTTTACATACAATTTTATAAGAATACAATTTAAATGGCAAAGAAATAAAATCATATTTTCTTTATTCTTTGCATCATTACAAATATTATTAAATAAAATACTTTTAACAAATTTATCAGAGTAGATAACACTCAAATAATCTTTATAAAATTGAGCTTTTTGAAACAAATTTACCCTACTAGAATTATCTCATTTCTATAGCAATTTTTAAAGCAGCTACTTTATGAGATACAGATTGATAGCTACCAAGTTTAATTATAGACCATAACTCTTTACTCTTAACATAATGACTACATACCAAACAATTAGTCTTTACATTTCTATTCACCAATAGATCTAGAAATTTTTAATTTAACAAAATCTAACCCCCCTCTTCCTACTATATATTTTATAGAAGGATCAAAACAAACTCATTTACCAAATCTTTCAATTTATCATTCAATTACAAACAAACTATCACCCACATATCTAATAAATAATTAAATATAAACAATTCTTTTTAATAATAATTTCCTTTTCCAAATAATTAATATAAACTGAACAAATAAAGGAGAAATAATATAACCTATTATCTACCCTTCCTTAATCTTATAAAAATTACTAATACATAGAATCTTCTAATAATAAAAGCAAATTTTTAATAACTTACATTTTATTTTAATCCATGTTTAACCAACACAGACATAAGAGCATCAATATTGCTTAATTTATTAACAGATTGATAAATATTCTCAATATTCAAATTACCAAATACCCCATTACTTTCCATTTTAGAATTATTAATCTTGTCAAAATCTGACCCAAATCAAAAATTTGCTTTAAAAAAAATATTCAAGAACTTAGAAATAACCTCTATAACATTAGCTGTAAAATCGAAAATATATCTTAAAGGAAAACCATCTTTGTAAGGAGGTTAAGAGATATTATGAAAAAAATGGTAAATTAATTTTTTTTAATAGAATAGATTATTTAAAATCTTAACTTCATATCAGTTAAGATGTTTGTGAATATTAAGACTCACAAAAATGGTTTTTCTTTAAGATTTATTTTTAATTTTACAGATAGTGTTGAATAACTTTTAAAACAATTTGTTAATTTTGACCATTATACAGTTTCTTCTTCTTTTGAGCCTTTTGATAAGATTAAGAATTTTAAAATGGAATGTAATTGGGTATTTGATAGGTTGAATATTGAGAATACGTATCAATCTCTTAATAGATGAAGCAGCATTGATATTCTTATGTATATATTGGTTAAACATGGATAAAAAAATGTAAAGTTATTAAAGATTTGCATTTAGAGGATTCTGTGTTTATTATTAGAGGATTTTATGTATTTTACTTTACTAAATAATTTTTACGAAATAATTTTTATAAAATTAAGGAAGGGTAGATAATAGGTTATATTATTTCTCCTTTAATGTGTTCAATTTATATTAATTATTTGGAAGAGGATATTATTATTAAAAAGAATTGTTTATTTTTAAAGTTATTTGTTAGATACATAGATGATTGTTTGTTTGTAGTTGAGAATGATAAATTGAAAGAATTGGTAAATGAGTTTAATTGTTTTGATCCTTCTATAAAATATGTGGCAGAAGGAAAGGGTTAGATTTTGTTAAATATTTTTTTAAGATCTATTGGTGATTTGAAATATGTAATCATTATGTTAAGAATAAAGAGTTAAGGTTTGTAATTAGGCTTAATAGCTATCAATCTGTATTTCAGAAAGTAGCTGCTTAAATAAAATTATTATTATAAAATTAAGAGATTAAATAATTGTAGTAGGGTAGCTTTGTTTTAAAAAGATCAATTTTATAAATATTTGAGTGTTGGCTACTCTGATAAATTCTTAATAGTAATATTTGTAATAATGTAAAGGATAAAAAAATATGATTTTATTTTTTTGCCATTTAAATTGCTTTCTTAAAAAATTATATGTAAAAATAGTAATTTGTTTGGAAATAAGGAAAATTGCTTGGAAAAGGGGTATTACTTTGAATAATTTATTAAATAATATGAAAGAAATTTTTGATAGAAAGACTATTCCTGGAGTAGTGTATATTATCCCTTGCTTTTGTAAGAAGGTATATATAGGTTAAGAGTAGCTTGTGCTTAAATGAAAAAATAATGATCCATAAAAGTAGTTAGAAATAAATATCTTAATTTTGCTTTGTATATTCATGAAAAAGATGCAGGCCACACTATTAATTTTGATGAAGCTAAGGTTGTCTTCTTTGAAAAAATTGAGATAAAAAGAAGAATTAAAGAATCATTATTATTAAAAATTTATAATTCTGAAGCAATTAGCTTTTTTAAAAGTTCTTTTAATATTAAGGGTATATGGAAAGTAAATGGATTTGTGGATAACGTTTAATTTAAATATGTTATTTTGTAGTTCTTTACACTTGAGAAGTCTGTTTGTAGCAGTAAAATCATTAGTAATGTTTTAGAATTTATTTTCTTGATTAGTCTGGTTGGGTTATGAATTTGGGGTAATTTTGACTATATACATATGTTAAAAGCACATTTACACAATCCCAATATCAATACCAATCAACAATTTCAAAATGTCATGACAACCTCCTTTTAAGAATAAAGATGGAATTCATCCTTTATTTATAGTCCACTATATTTATATAGACAATAAAGATTGCAACTTGACCACAAAGATAAAAATTATAGATACAAAGAAGTTTAAATAAACCTCCTTAGCCAGCTAAATGTAACCTGTACTGAAAGCAGACTAATAAATAGTCATTTATAACATTACAAATTGCAATTATAATTTTCAAATTGTACCCAAAATGTTATTAAAAAAATAAGTGTAATAATGCCTAAGGCATCCAAATATCAATAACAATTAATAACTTTCTTTGTATCAATAATTTCAAGATCTGTAGTCAAGTTGAAATCTTTAGTGCCCATATATAATGTACTGAACTATAAATAAATGTGGGATTTCATCTTTATTTTTAAAAAAAGGATAACAATTTGAAATAATTGATTGTTATTGATATTGGGCTTATCTAATTGTTGACTGGGTTTTAATGATTACTTACAAACCCATTTAGCATTGGGAATTATTACACTTATATATATATAATCAAAATATTCTGAAATAAATACTAAAAAAATCCATATGCCTCTATGAAATACAAATAAAATCTTGGTTTAAGGAATTTTTTAGTATTTATTCTAGAATATTTTGATTATTATACTTATTTCGTTTGATATTATATATATATATTGATGTAATTAAATGATTTAGCATATATATAGTGTATTAAACTAATAAAAAATGATTTAGTATAAATTTATTTTTATAATCGCCACGGCTAATATGGGGAGAGAAGAATTTACATATATAGCTTAATTACTCGTTTTTGTCTCTATTATTGTTTAGTGTTAGTTAAAATATTACTGAAGGCTTATAACTAATTAAAAATATCACAACAATTACTCATAAAACTACTAGATAACAAATTCTTAGTTTTTTGTTTTATAGAAGTATTAAGTTATATATATAAGAAATATTCTATTCTTTGAGACTTTGCCGACATTATCTCTCTGTATATATAGTGTAAATTTAGCTATTTTGAAATTATCCACTTGTACAGTTAATTCATAAGTGGTTAATCTTTTTTAATCATTATCTCATTTAGCTAATATTTTGAATAAAATAAAAAAAAAGTTTTAATTTATAAAAAGTGAAACTTGAGGTAGCACGTGAATGAAATTACATCAATTGAGTTTATTATATTACCGGAAATCACTATGTGAACACTTTTAATAACATTCTAAACTTTTTAAATTATATATTTATAACCAACATACTTTAAAATATATAAATATGTTAAATAGTTGCTTGTTAATAGTTATCTCCAGTTATTGTTTATTTATTTGGAAAGGTAAGTTGAAAATTCTGATATTGTAGTAAGATATTTTTTTCTATACTTTTATATTTAAGGCCGAATGGTAGACTTATGCCCACTTCCTAAGCATGGTTGTGAGCACTGGTAGAACGAATACACAAAAACAGCGAAAAATCTATGTATTGCAGCGTCATTCTGATACAAAGATTGCTAGCGCTAAACTGTCATATTTATATTTAGAAGTAATTATTTATTACTTAACTAAGCCAGGAATGCGGTGAATTCATAACTTATTTTTTAATAACAATTCTTTGAATAAAAATAGACTTTAGTAAATCAGAAAATTTTAAGGCGAAATATGTGTTTTTTTTTTTTTTGTAGCAAACGATAAGTATATATTACTTGATCAAAACTATGTTAGAAATTAAAGAAATTTTTGTATTAATATATGATTTGCTTCTCTTTTCTCGTATAAAACACAACTTTTTTTTTAAAAAAAATTTCATTTGCTTAAAAAGATTCAATTAGACATTTTAACACGCAACTTACAACTGAAATTAAAAGATTACATGGTAAAACAAAAATATAAAGAGTTTAATACATATATATATATATTTAGTTTGACTATACAATTGTCATGCTTTACGAAACGGTTTCTATCTTCTTTCTCTGTTCCATTACGTGATAATAAAGCAACATTCTCTTATTAATTCAGTCACAAATAAACTCACATTTTTAGTTTCTCAATAATTACGATCACATAATACATATGCACGCAAATGAGTGCTTTATTTACACCTACGCTGACCATTTTTAATATGAGTTTATTAAAATTTTGAACAAACTTTGTTACAACTTAAATATAAGAATGCAAATGGTATAAGATAATATCAACAAAATGAAGTAACTTTAGCGCAATCATAGTTTAATATTATTCTTAATGTTGTTAGCATGGGCTGAATAACTTATCCCATAATGACTCTGACTTAGTAATGTTTTCTAACATGGAATAAAAACTTTTTCTGAACTCTTTGAGTGTAATGATGGACCACATGCAGTAATAAACTGATCATAGATATTATTAGCAATGTAAATTTTAATAAGATTAAGATTTAATTAGCGCATTAGAAACTTTAAAAATATAAATGACTAAAATATACTTTATGGTAATCTATCACTATGTCTCCATTTCACTCTTCATAGACTCTTTTACAACAATTTGAAGTTAACTCTTCTATTTTATTCTCTGTTTCTATAAGTGGACATTCATTAAGAGAAGTAATATATCAATCTTACATATTGGTAGAACTTTCAATGTGTTGCCTCTCTTCTCTTAAAAGTTTTTATCAAATAAAGTATGCAAATTCTTATATTTAGAGAAATAGATTTAAAATTATATACTTGTATTGATTTCTCTGCCTGTAATTTTATCACCAATAATTGTAATTTTACAATTATTTGTATAATATTAATGAGTGAATAAGTAAGGGAATAAAATCGAGTTGAAAGTTAAAAGATCATATATGTTTAAAGAGCTATTATATCACTTAGACATCCATTGTAAGCAAAAATATCTAATTGATTATGCCTAAACGTACAATTTATTTTTGAGAGTTGAAATTCCTGATTTATATACAGTTCCCATAAGACTGAGTAGTTTTGTTCTTCATCAAGCAAAAAATCACAATTTAGAAATTATAATGTAATATTTTTGCTGTTGTTGTTGCTCCCTACCTGAAAGTTTGTGTTTAAAATAATAAATATAATTGGAGTCTGAATTTCTGTACATATTACTAAAAATGGACATACAATTCACAACTACACAAATACGTCATCATAAATAGTATAGAGTGATATTTGATCAATAAGACATCTAACATTTGGACCTATAATAATTTAAAAAACTAAGGATACTTGTTTATCAAGGTGAAGTAAAATTTTTCTCCACAATAGACCCTTTACACTTACATCTAAAATCATTCTATTATCTGTGACTTGAAAAGACAAATATTGTCATAATATGACAATTGTCACTAGTAATTTATTATATATTAATAAAAGCGACTACATTTTTAAAAATTCTTATATATATATAATTTCATATTATTTTCGGGATATTCCATGTGGTAAAATAGCTAAATAGCTGACGTTTTGGTACAATAACAAGTACATTTTTCAAAGCGTTCTCTTTCTCAGAACATATGAATGCGTGTGAGATTTAAAATCGTTTTTATCTTTATGTTTAGTCTTAAATTTTATTTTGTCCCCCAATAGCTTCTTCCAAATGCTGTTAATCTTCTTTAATTCACACTTTTCGTTTATGCTCTTGGGCCTTTTAAAAATCTCTATAGCTTCTCTTAGCAATAGAATTTAAGTATAAGGAGAAACAAAAAAGATAAAAACGATTTTAAATCTCACATGCATTCCTATGTTTTGACAAAGAGAACACTTTGAAAAAGGTACTTGTTATTGTACCGAAACGTCAGCTATTTAGCTATTTTACCCCACGGAATATCCCGAAAATAATAATAATAATATGAAATTATCATTTATCCATGAAAATATTAGAATTAATATATATATATAATGTTTTCATGGATTTTTATGATGAAAGTAATAGGAATTACAGGATTACAACAATGTAAATAACCAGAGAAAATATTTTCTTACATGTTGTTAAAAATTAGTTCTATGTCTAAAAAATTTCTCTAGTAATTTGTAATACCTTCTTTATACTCAGTACGAAAAAAAAGATCCTTTTTGCTTTTAACCAACATTGTTATATCTTCTTTTTCTCACAATCTAAACTCAGTACAAAGATTACTAGAGAATCTTTACTCTTAAAATGATCAATTATTAATTGATGGTTTTTTGGCCACATCAGATGATAATGTTATCTTTGCTTGTTTAATAAAACTTTAAACATATTTAAATAAGTATTTACAACATCAGAAGAAGAATTACTATTTACAGAATGCTAAGAAAAAATCTGAATATTCTGGACTTGTCTGTCGTAAAATTTCTATAACAACTTAGTTAATTAATCTCAATATAAAGAAAGTATTGCAGTTTATAAGAGAAACTCCCTTCAAAAATTAATGTTGTCTCTAGTTGGATTCGAGGATACAATTACTATGAATCCATAATGCTTTATAGTTGTATTCTTTCAACAACTTTGCAGGAATGTACTGCAAAATTTAAGCTTTCCTTTATTTAAAGGAGTAGGGGTGATTGAATATATCTATGAAGCATTGTGTATATATATATATATATATATATATATATATATATATATATATATATATATATATATATATATATGAAAACCAGGCACTCTTCACAAACCTGGGAGCTTAATTGTAAGTATAGAGGATCTGAACTCAGATTTTCAAGCACCCTTCAACTATCCACACTATCTCATACAACTGATACACATGACCACAGACGTATAGAAAAGATTAATAATCACCAATATATGTATTTCATGCTAAACCTGCACTCATCAGTTGGTCCAGATTATCAGTTGTATGAGATAGTGTGGATAGTTGATGGGTGCTTGAAAATCTGAGTTCAAATCCTCTATACTTACAATTAAGCTCCCAGGATTATGAAGAATGCCTGGTTTTCAAATATTTACATATCAAGCCTGTATTCTGTCCATCCCTCATATATGTATTTAATGGATACTGTCCTATACATGAGGGGTCAGGGTGACTTCAGGTCAACATGGGCATGGTAATAATATTAGCATCAGCATGGGATTTGAGTTTTCATCATCATATTTTCAACGATATGGATGGCTGAAAAGTTGGAGGTTGCAGTGGATTGAAGCCTGTCTATTAAAATATGAAGATTTGCTATCTAAATATAAACTGAGCATTGATTATATATGTGTGAGAGATGATAATCTGGACCAACTGATAAGTGCTGGTTTAGCATGAAATATGTATATTGGTGATTATTAATCTTTTCTACATGTGTGTGGTCATGTGTATCAGTTGTATGAGATAGTGTGGATAGTTGAAGGGTGCTTAAAAATCTGAGTTCAAATTCTTTATACTTATATATATATATATAGATTGTAACGGGCACATACGTATGTTACATTATTTTTTATTAGTAAACATATATAAAAAAAAAAGTTCGCCAATAAAAATTTCTTTTTTAAGAATTAAAAACTGAAAATTAAAAAATCATCTTAAACTCATATATATATATATAAAATCACACAGATAAATAATTATTAAAATAAAACTTTATTAAAAAAAGAGAGTTTAAAACTAAATTTTAAAAAGATTTTAGATAAAATTATATCTTTAAATTTATCTTTAAATATATATTTGGATTTTGAAAACAGATTAATTAATCTTTTGTAAAATGGAAATGATTATTTTAATTAGTAAACTAGCCTTGGGCATTTAAATGTAAAAACATCGGTCAATAGGAAAACAATAGAAACTTTTAGCAAATAAAAAAAAATCCCTATGGAATTGGACCTCAGTGAAAAGACCACCATCATCGATGACGTAATGTAAATTCAATTCTTCAAATTAATATAAAAGGACAAGTTTGAAAATTATTAATTAGTTATTATTATTATTATTATTGAGGGAGGATAATTACGATGTGACTATAGCTGTTAGTGTGGAGTTGAAGGGGAAGGGATTGAAAGACGCACTTTCAATTCCTTCAGTTGTTCAAAAAAATATGAAACATCGTTTTCCGATATTGCTGGCCACAGAACATCAAGGCCCGGAAGAATACCATCAACCATAAAGGACCAACGGTTAACAGCACACCGATCGACTTATGACTTTGTGGGAATTACCACCTTCCATTACAAAAAAAAATCAGAGACTACGGACATTTTTCAAACAGTAAGATATATAATTTATGAACATTTCTAAACAAAAGAACTCTAAGTACTAAACTTTTCAATATTTATAAATATAAGAATTTCCTATCTGACTAAAGAAGTTAAAATGTTATTTGATGTATTTCCTTTGTGTAAAATCATTTCCATTTATTTATATTTTTTTTGTTATTTATGTTTTATTATGATTTCTGTTTTTCATTAAACTAGTTATATAAATATTAAACTTAAGTCGGGCGTGAATGGCTGTATAGATTTGTAAAGTTATATTAGGGGAGGGTAATCTTAGGTTATTTATGTCGTTAAATTGGGTCAATAGATTGGATGTATTGATGTAGTTAGTAGATGAAGTCGGAGATTCGCTACTGGCAGAATCATTTATATATACACCGCACTCACCCATTTGCCTATGGAAGGAATTATAAGACGGAGAACGCAGTTCCTTTCTATGGAGTTTTTTTTATTGTTCTTCTCGTTAGATAGATGTAATATTCCTATCTGTCGAGAATCAATGTCTTCTCTTAATCTTTTTGGTGCTGCCGTATTCCGTTGAATACATCAATGTATCAGATGAATTGATGCCAGTTTGACTGTGAATTTTAGCCTAAGGTTAAATAGGGATAGAATATTTTATTTTCAAATGCAAATCTATGTAGTCTATTCATACTCGACCCTAAATAAAAATGCATTAAATTTAAGTTGTTTATAGATGCTTACATGGATTGTTTATCAGTTAACTATGTTTTGCATTTTCATATTTGATCAAAATATATAGACATTCGATAAATAATGATACCTTACGGTGACTATCTAAAATGTATTTATTCGGATGTCTTTTAAGTTATTGGTGACAATGCAAGTATCTTATGGTGAATACTATTGGGTTACTTATAAATTTCCCTCTGCAATTGTCGGTACCAATGATTTTATATTTTGATCATTTATGTTTATTTTGAAATGTTTTTGACCATTGTAATCTATGTAACCGATCTATACTCAACATATTAAAACAAGCTTTTATAATCCCATCTGTGCAAACTTAATTAAAATGTAAACTTATAATATAATAGAAATTAAAATGTAAATTAAAATCTAAAGTAAAGTTAAAAATAATGTTAAATGTTAAAATTTAAACTGATACTAAAACAATTTTCAATCTTATATATATATATATATGTGCGTAAATAAATGTTTGTGTGATAATTACTGGCAGTGGCTTATTTTATTTATTTTTTAAATATTGAAATATAATTAGATAAAATATTATATTATTAAATCTCTGCTACTCCTTGAGCTAGTGACATGGGCTAATGACCGGAAACAAAATATAAAAAAAAAAAAATTTTTTTTTGACTTACATATCTGCCTACTTTATAAATTTTTTTAGGTTCAAATGCCTAGATGGTGCCCTGTAGTGCAGATTACATTAAGCTGTGATTCTCCGGATCGTTACAACTGGCGCCCAAGGTGGGGCCGATCTATTAATAAAAACCACATATACCCTGAGTAAATTTCTTTTTTCAAAATGAAATATTTTATCTGTTTACTTAATACTTTGAATCTTATAAAAGCACTGCCAGAAAGAAATAGCACATATATTAAACACGAGAAAGTATTAATAATATTAAATTGTATTTTGTTAAAAAGAAAGTCAAAAGGTTGAAATTGATATGTTTTTTTGTTGATATATATTATGCTGTTATGTGTATAGGTACACACAGCCACGTATGTTTATGATCGAAATGTGGTACATTACGATGAGTACCATTGGGAATTTACTTCAGTGTAATCCTATTTAAGCATTTTAATCAGTCATAAATAAGTTGGTGGTATTTATTATTATTATTATTATTACAGTATTATTATTATTATTATTATTATTATTATTATTATTATTATTATTATTATTATTATTATTATTATTATTATTATTATTATTATTATTATTATTATTATTATTATTATTATTATTATTATTAAGTTTCAACAATAACAAACTTTATTAATTCTTTTTGTTACATAGTATTACAAGGCCGCTTAATTGGAGCAAGATATATATTTAATCTTATTATTTTCAGTTCAATTTTGAGAGCTAAAATATTCATTTTTTTAAAAGTACACATCTATATAGGCAATTTGTACATGATTCTATTCACTTTAGAAATGCCAATTAAGCACATTATTGTCCAATAAGAGCATAATCAGGACCATACTTTCTTTAATTCTTAGAAAATAGATCTAATTTCATCATTGTTTTTTGATTTCCAATCTCATGGTATATCATGGAAGATATTATATGAATTTCTTTATCTCACAGCCTTTATATTCTAGTTTGTCCTTCAAACCCAAAGTTCCATGATCATATTTGGGATCATTAAAATCTTAGTTTATCCATAAACCAGAAACATCTTTCTTTTTAACTTTGCTGTTTGTCTGAGCAGGGACCAAGTAGCTGCATAAATATCTGGGCTGGTGATCTGCTTGTCTCTAACTTGAATTTTTATCAACTTATTCTCAAATGTGACTGGATGCATTCTGGGGTTATTACCCAATAAGAAAGCACACTTAGTGCACCAAAGTGCATATGAGACAAACATTGAGGCTCTTATGGTTGTACAGATCTACCTTTGTAAGCTGATATAATTTGCATCATTATTGTGTTTTGTTTTCTATATTTCCCCTGCAGAATGCATCTAGTCTGCTCCATGACCTTGCAGTTGATAATTATGTTTTATAAAATCTCCTCAGCCATATGGCAAAGGTCACAGAATGGATCAATTGACTTGTACATTCTTCTGTGATGTGTAAAAAATATTTAGTAGGTAAAGCATTGAAATTCATTTTGATTATAAAATCTAGGAACTTAGGCTCTAGTTGCCATCTTTTGTATTGCTTGATCAGATATTTGTTTCCTATTTCTAGTATTGATGGGATCTCCTTATTGTGATTATTTTGATGTATAAACATATATTTCCCAATATTTATACTTTTGCTCAAATTGATCCGGGATTGTTCTTTCTCTCCTGCATTGGTAGATGATGACTGCCAAAAAACAATCTCTTGAAGGAGGCCTATCTGTAGATGTTATCTGCTCTAAGTGTCTTAATTTAGGAAATTGAATGAGTATAGCAATTATAGCATTCCTTGTTTTGAATGCTTGAAATGTTTGTAAGCTATGCAACCCAGTCCATTTGCTATAAGAGGGTGATTGAGTTTTGTCGTTGAAATTGCCACTGTATTTCCCTCTCCCAAATGAGCTTGCAACATATGGAATTAATGCATGCCATAAATTTTTTTGAAAATTCAACTACATGCATTTAATATGTTATCTTGATTATTATAATCCTGTTAATCAGTTGCATCTTTGCATATATGAACAAATATGCCTTTGAGAGTGATTCAGCTATGCTTTTGACTTCTTTGATCTTGGCTTGAATCTGAAATCCTAGAAAAAAGGAAAACCTAAGAATGGAGTAGGTTTTGCTTGATACATTGGCCTACATGGCCTTCCAGTAAGTAGAGTCCAGGTTGCAGTCTTTTCTAGGTTTATTCTCATTCTGTATTGTTTTGAGAATTGTTCAAGCACTGCCTGAAGCTGTGGTATTTGCTTCTTGGATGTCATGAAGACTGTGATATCGTCCATGTATGTGTGACATACAATCTTCTGTGTTGTACCAGGTATTTGAACTCCAATGAATGTGCTATTGATTTTTCAATAAGTGGATTGATATAATAAATAAACATTAATGCACTCAAAGGAGACATCTGGGATAGTGATTGTGGTGGGCAGAATGAGGGCGAATTTCTGCCATTCATAGTAACATAAAGTTCTGTGCTCAGTATAAAGCTTGCAGTTAAATATAGCAGAGCTTTGGGTATTTTAGTCTGCTTGAGCATATCCAGTAGCACAGGAATTTCTCACTGAATTGAAATCGAAAGCTGAAGAAATATCTATCTGCACTACCACTGTTCTGTATTTCTTCCTCACCCTAGTGGCTATCATCATGTTCTTGAATAACAATGCTGTTTGCACCATTGATGATGTCTTCTTTGCAAATTGTGATTCACTGATGGTTGGTAAAATATAGGGCTCAATCTTATCTTTTATAATCTTTTCCAATATTTTAATAGAAAGTGGCCCCATAGATATTGGTCTAAGCTCATTTGGCATTATGTATTTCTTTTTCTTATTATATGGCACTATTGCCATGGGGTATATTCCTGTGGTTGGCTTAATTTCTTGAGCAAGATGGTTTGCTAAATTCTTGATGTATTTAGCTGTAACAAACTTAAATGCTTGAGAATTAACAGTGGTACCCCATGGCCACCTGGGTGACAAGCATTGCTGATAGTTCTCATTTTTTCCATTATATCATTTTCACTAACTGGTAATTCACTCTCAATCTCTCCAAATATTTTTGGTGGGAAGAAAATGCAAGGCTCAGCACTTAACTTATCTTGAAAGTATTTGAACAATGGCATGATCATGTTATGGCCAATGAACATACCATCCTCAGTCTGGATGGCTTTTGGCACCTTTAGGTCTGGTACATAACCTAAAGCCCACTTGATAAACTTGCGGGTCCATGTGTAAGCTTACTTTTTTTATCTTCAAATATTCTTTCAGTGATTCACAGGCCTTGTTATAAGCATCAATCATCTTTCTTATGTGTATTGGGTGATGTGTGTTGGAGCCATCATCATTAGTCTCTGATGTAGCTGATTGGCATACTGCAAAAGCCTTGATGGTGGTGGTTGATTTCTTGTTACATGATCAATATTGAAGAAGAAGATGTTTATAAAAGTCAGGTATTGCTGTATAGGATTGAGGCTCATCCCTTTAACCTTCTGTAACAGAATTTATGTTTCTGAGAAAAGGAATTCTGTTGCATTTGTTGGGATAAGTACTCTCATAATTTTTGTTAGCTTGTTAACTACTTGCAGCTTTTCTAGATTGATCATGATTAATTGGGCAGAATGATCAGAAAACATGGTCAGGACCAATTTTACTTCCATGAAGTGATGCAGTGATGGCAAGTAAAAGTTCAGATCTATTAATGTTGCAAACCGACCATTATGAAAGGAGACAGCCCCTTCTGGCAGAAAACCTTGTCCACTAATCAATGGTATGGCTATTTTATGTAGTGATTTCTGTATAAATTCTTCATAAGATGAGTTGCAGTCCCCAACCCAGAAGAGTGGAGCTTGCATTCATGGCAATAATTTAATTTATATTGGAAATTATAGATTTGAAATTATAGATTCTATTTTTTGCTTTTGTATTGGCATATATACAAGCACTATATTCATTGTAATTATTATTTTGAGTCAGTGTTATTATTAGGAGGTTTGAATCAATGTAAATTATTTAATTTTTTTAAAAGGAAAATCTTGAGCAATTACTATTCCAGTTCCTGCAGATGGAGAGGAGGAATCTCTGGAACATGTAGAGAAGCACTGGCCCCTTAGGTAGGTGGCTGAATTTATTGGTGAGCCTGCATATATCTTTGTTTCTAATAATCCTGTTATATGCGCTCAGATTTGATTTATCCAATGTCTAACTTTGAAATTTTTATTGATTGAATTAAGTCTTCTGACATTTAAAACAGCAATTTTAAGTTGATGTTTTATTCATAATTGTTGGCCATGGTATGACTTTGGTTGAAATTCTGCATCTTTTATGTACATCAATCATGTCTTCAGTTTCAGTCTCAAGTACCATCATTTGTGTGTAATCTTTACTTGCACTCTCTGACTGATTTTGTTGGTCACATTTCATATTGCTGCAATTCTCTTATCCCCTTTTTCATTGTTTAATCTCTCTTGTTCATAGAGCTGAGCTGACCCTTTCTAATGTGCAATTTTAAGTTTACTTTGATTATTATTATCTTGTATGTCATCCAGTGGCTTATTGTTTACTTTTAAGTCATCTAGTTCTCCGTTGTTCTCAATGTGTTTTATCTTCTTGTCTGCCATTGCTTCAATTATATCTTCTTTATCTGTTTCTTGCTTACATTGTTTATTATCTTGTATGTCATCCAGTGCCTTATTTTTCACTTTTAAGTCATCTAGTTCTGTCACCCTCAATGTGTTTGATGGTTTTATCTTCTTGTCTGCCCGTGTTTTATTTTCTGTTCCTTCAATTATATCTTCTCTATCTGGTTGGTCTATTTCTCCACATTTTTAATTAGTTTTTTGCATTTTGTCTATATCTATTTTTGATATTTGGTGTTCATCAAATGTATCTTTTATTCCAGTCTCAGATTCCAGTCTTTGATTGTTATCTTGATTTTCTTATTTTGATTGATTTTGTTGATCAAGCTTTATCTGTTTTGGTCTCACTTTAATTCTTTTGCCTTTTTCCATTGGTTAGTTTGTCTTCCTCAAACAGCTGTGATAGTACTGGCTGATAAGCAACTTTCAGCATACTTTGCTTCTTATTTCGTTGTATATCATATAATTCTTTATAATTTTTTTTGCAAGTCATCCATCTCTTGGTCACCCTCTTGATGTTTGGTGTATTTTCTTTTCTTATCTGGCTTGGCTGATTTTCAGTTCCTTCCTTTGTATATTCTTTATCTGAAAGTTCCATTTCTGCCTATTTTTTTAATTTTTTTGCAAGTCATCTATTTTTCAGCCAGTCTCTGGGTGTTTGGCATTTTCTATCTTCTTGTCTGTGTTTGCTTGATTTTTCATTTGCTCTGTTGTGTATTTTTTAATTAATATTTGCTGTGTTTTAGCTGCTGACTGGCCATTGCTGTTGTGCTTTCTTCCACAGTCTATTGCCAGGTGTTCTCTACTGCCACACACAAAACATTGTAGCCTATGTTTTTTAATTTGCATATTCAGTATTGCTTCTTGATCCATTATTATGCTTGGGATGTCTTCAGGTCTTATGCCTTCATTCATCTTGATCTTGAAATAAAAACTGTTTTAATAAACCAGTGTAAGCATGTCTGAGCAATATATTGGTTTCATGTATATCGGTTGCCCAAAGGGTTTTATTAGTTGTGTGAAATCGTCTATATTATACCCATATAGGTATTTTTAACAATGCCAGTGTGATAGGTTTGTATTTATTTATCTACAATCACTAGAGCATAATTTTTCCAAAGTCTTAATTTTTCTTTTGAAAATCTGCACATTGCTTTTCATTAATGAATTTTACTGCCAGATACCTTGAGTTGGTATGCTCTCCTATGGTTGATACTGAGCTCCACATTTTGTTCTTCGATAACTTTTTAT